>JAKUCM010007242.1:5000-27765 GCA_023374145.1 Lepidium sativum | reverse complement strand
GATAATATCCACACAGTAGTAGTGCATACCGATTTTTGGTATAAACTTCATAGTTATATGATATCCACACAATACAATAAAGAAATCTCAATATAATTTGTTTTCGAAGTTGTTTTCCTGTGTAAGCATATTTAATCCTTAAAACAACCATGTAAAGAACCGAACCCTCATGATAAAAATTAGGCGATTACATCTGGTACAATCGTACCCGATCCTGAGCCTATCATAGAACTTTGCGGAAGTAAGCGTGCTCGAAAAGAGAAAACTTTTGGCGATGTTTTCTAATGGTACTGCTTTGGATAATGAAGCTCATGCTTCTTTTGAAACTATGTCCACACGTGATTTAACCTTATGGAAGGAAGTTGTCAATGGTGAGATGGTCTCCATCCTCCAAAACCATACTTATGAAATCACTAATTTCTACAACGTTTTAAAGCACTTGGTAATTAATGGATTCTTAAAACAAAACAAAAAAAAAACCAATAGATGTTCTTGATAAATACAAAGCTCATCATGTGTACAAGGTTTCCGGCAAAAAAAAACTTAACATTTTTTTAACACTTATTCTTTGATGACAAGAATCACTTTGATATGTATGTTAGTCGATATTTTACTTATGGGATCTTGAAATACATCAAATGGATATAAAAACTTATTTTCTAAAATGATGATTTAGAAAAAAAAATTTATATGAAACAACCTGAAAATTTTAATATTCCACGACAAGAACATAAAGCATGTCATCTTGTCAAACCATTGTACGGGCTTAAGCAAGCACCAAAACAATGACATAAAAATTTGACAATGTCATGATGACAAATGAGTTTCAAATCCATGAATGTGATAAATGCATATACATTAAGGAAACTCATTATGCATACATTTTGGTGTGTCTCTAAGTAGATGACATGCTCATTCTCTGTAGACATAATTCAACAAACTAAAAACATGTTTAATAGTCAACCAGACATGGGTCTTGAAAATATAATTCTTGGGATACCTCTGAGGCTTACGCTTTGTCACACTCATTACGCATAAAAAATCATGCAACAATTTAAAAATTACACAAATGATGCCGCGAAAACTCTTGTGGATCCCATCATCTTCACCTAACTAATAATTTGGGTGAACCAGTCTCAAAGATTGAATATGTGTGTGTAATTGGTACTTTCATGTAGTTGAGAAAATGTACTAAACCAGATTTATCACATGGAGTCAACATATTGAGTCATTATATTAGTAATTGCGGTCACAAATAGTGGAAAGAAATAACGTGAGTAATGAATTATTTTTATAATAATCCAAAACTTATGGTTTGCACTATGGTAGATAACCGATTATGCATGAAGGATCCAATGACGTCAATTTTGATTCCAAAAATTCCAAGTCCAAAAATAGATATGTATTTACATTATATGGCACTATAGTACCTTGGAATTCTTCTAAACAAACTTTGTTTACCCGATCAACCATGAAATTATAATTTATTTATCTAGACAAAGCTACAAAATAACTAGAATGGCTACAAAATTTCTTAAAAGATGTTCTTAAGTGGGAAATACTAGTCTCTATTATTAGAGTGTATTGTGATAGTTAATTGGATATTTTCCAAGCATATAATATTTTGTATAATGGTAAGTATCGTCACATTCATCGATGACACCAAACCATAAAACATTTGGTTTCTAGTGGTGTGATCAAAATAAATTACTTTAAATTTGGTAATAATATGTAGATCCATTCACAAAAGGCATAGCAAAAGATTAACTTTTGAAATCATCAAAATGAATAGGCTTAAAGCATGTTGTCATGAAAACTATATGATGAATTCCTAACTTATACGACTAACGATCCCAAAAGATATGTTCAATGAGACAACTAAATCACATAGATTGTTACCAAAGCACGACACTACCATTTTTTAAATGATAATCCTTGTGCCCAAAAATAAATATCAAGTTTAAGTGATGCTTCACTACAAAATGTGTGTTTATTGATAGCAATATATCATACCATCTTTTAATGATCATAATATCTTTGAGATTTTTGTGGAGTCTTAAATGCTACTTCTTAAAATAAATTCTATTACACAAATCAGCTAGTCATGTGACATGTAGCGGAAATTCACATTAAATTATTACCATTATCTAAATCTTTCTTATCCATTCACACTATCTAGATCCTTCTTCTCCAAAAACAAATAAAGATTTGGGTATAAAAACTTACCGACACGGAAGAGAAGCTGGGTTGTGATCAATCAGATGAACAATGGCTTCAAAAATAGACATCGCCCGAGAGGATAAGAGGATTATCTCTTCTGTCGTATTGTTGCCTAATAATTTTGTCGTCTCGTCTCTGGTTGCATCTCATCATCACCTCACATTATAAACAAAAATATAAACAAAAATTACGGAGTTAATTTTCAAGTCATCAGTGATTAAATTCGCAAATAAATTTTATATCTTTTAAATGAGTTTTAAATAAAAAAATAATTAAAAAAAAAAACAAAAATAAAATAAAAAGATGATAGTACTGAAATTGTTTTCTCGAGTAATAGCATTTTAGCCATTGTTCCCTTTTTGACGTGGACTAGATATAGAAAAAGAAATCAACATAACATTTCAGTGAGTGCATGAATTGCTTAATAGAGAAGATATCTTTGTCAACATTTTTTTTGTCAAACTCATAAAAGAATAGAAATATATGTAAGATTAACTATAACCAAATACTTCCATATCGCACGTGGCGTTGTTGGTATATCAGCAAGTGCTACGGTTAACCTAGTCTCCATCATTTGTTTTTCAAGTATTCTAAACTTAAAAGAGAAATCTTTAATCTTGAATGCTAAACAACTAATACCAAAACTGTTTTTTAAATAGAAAATGTAGACTCGGTATTTAATTAGCTTATGCCGTTTTTAACTGTCACAATAACATATAACTAGAATAAAGTTCAACTAAAAATCTAACAATAGTTGGATTTGTTGTAACATCCTCGATTCAACCTAAGAAGAACATACAAAAAAATGATCAATGTTTTAAAAACATTTACATCATGTGTTAGAATCAAAGACTCTCAATGCACAACACGAACCTATTTTATTTTATGGACTGAATAGTTGCCTTCGGGAGATCCAAGGATCACGATTTCCAAGAAAAAATGTTCCCTTTGATGCATTATCATCATCATATATTCAAGCAGTCTGAGATCTGCATTCTATGTTAATGATGAGGATTCACTTGCAGCAATATCTTGAAGCTGGAGTCTCCAAGCAATAACAGAGACACCTGGAACTTTTTCACCTGCTGAGTTTCGCGTTTTCATTGCAGAGTCTTGTAACTTCTTCAGCCAAATTTTGGAGTTCTACTGCTGCAGCAGACGCCAATTCTTTAGCATAAGAAGCTTCTTCCGTGAGTTTCTTGTTAAGTTTGGAAAGCTCATCTTTTTCCTCGATTAGTCTCATCTTGTCCTTCTTCAGATTCTCTATTTCCAAAGCCTAGTGATGTCAGAAAGAGACCAAAAATGTTTGTTTATTAGAATGACTTGGTCTTTCAGGTCTATAAAGGAAGGAGCAAATTGTGTATGGTAAAGATACTTGAGAGTTCAGAGTTGTTTCGTTGTTGATCTCTTTAGTCTCTTCCTGAGCAAATACTCTATTTAAGCTCATCACACTAGTCGGTGTTCCTGCTCCAGAGTAGATTTCCGATTCCTCCCCATTTCTGTTGTGAGTATTCTTCCCTGATGATTCATCTCCTGCTATTTGCTGTGTATATGTTGATTGTCTCTCGTCTATGGAATCTAGTTGTTGTCTTAGTAGAATGATTGTTTCTTGCATCTCAGCGTTCTCTGATTTCTGTGCATATCAAAGTAATAATCAACTTCAAACTGATGAATTTCAAACTTCAGACTAGTCTCACTATATGAACTTACAGTCATCTGCAACTGCTCTTGAAGTATTCTATTGTCTGCAGACTTTATCTTGAAAAACGCAATTCATAACGAAAGGATTGTCTTTGAGTCAGTGACTCTACGTTAACAAAACTGAGAAGTAACGAGAGCAAAGAAAAAGTAGGATGCGTACCTCATGTTCAAAAATTTTCTCATTCAGTTGCATAGTGAGCTTCGACAGAACCTGTATCCAGCAGACACGAAAAATTATCCAAAAAGTGTATTGACTTGGACTCGTATAAGCAAATAATCCTGAACGGAACTACGTCTACATTTTAGACTCTTATTTTGTTCTTATTGGGTTATCTTACCTGGGACATTCCTAGGGAATCTGAAGCATAGGGGGTCATTCTAAAAATCTCAATTATTTGTTGCTCAAGAAGGCGTATTTGATCCTTCTTTTCACTGATTTCATCTTCTAATTTATGAATTTGATCCTGAAGTCGACAATGCAAACATGAAAGAAGCACTATGTTAAAAGTTAAATTTTCTGGCACTGTAGAGCAATATCCCACGAAAAGCTCACTCTGATATGGAAATCTTCAGGGTTGCGAGCTGCTTGTTCCGTGAGTCGATTCAATGAGCTGGTACGCAATGCTACTTCTCCAACAAGTATTTTTGTCTGCTCGTGAAGAAGATCCATTTGATCCGCAATAGTAGTTCTTATCTGTTGTATGTCATTTTACCGTTATGTAGCAGTAAAAAGATTACAATAACCACTTAAGCAAATCTAGGAAAAGCTGAGCACAAGATATGGTGTTCAACAAATGACTTAAGACATCCCTACTTTCTTAAGTGTAATCACCGAAGCAACAATAACATTGTGGAACACAATTCTCTTACCGGAGAAGGGTCTCCTGGTCCAACAGTAACACTGAGTAAGTCTCCAGCAACAGTTTCTCCCGGAAAAGACTTGGTAGCTGCTGCATTTTCTCGTCTGGTTGTTTTTGTTTGTGCACACTTAGAGGAAGATGAAAGAGATCCACTTGCAGAGCACTGGTAACCATCAGTCAGGGATGCCCCAGCCACACCATCAGATTTCTGCAGCATATATATTATGGGACATGTTTCATATCACTATTGTCTAAAAGGAAACTTCAAACATATTGCCTAAATAGTCTATAATAACTAGCACGTGAATACAATTTTATGGATTTGAATTCCACCAATCCATATCATACTAATTCTACCGATGTGTTTTGATACACAGAGGGATCGAGGAAAATTAGAACCTACTTTCATTTTTAGCCATCCAAGCATTCCACGAGTCTTATTTTTTTTCCGCTCCTTTATCATCTCGTCCAGACTACTTCCATCTCTCGGCTCCTTAACATGTTCAGAAACTGTGCTTCCAGCACCATCATCAGCCGTATTCTCTCGTCTTCTATCGGGCAAGTATGCTAGCTGCAGGAACCATGATTTAAGTTAAACATCAATATCGCATGGTGTAAAGGCTGAAACACACAAACATCGGTGTTCGGCCACAATAAAATGTATCCGCAAATAACGACTCTGAATTCAACATACATACCTCATCCTCTCCAAAAGCGTGCCTCCATATATGGTCAGGTTTTACAGAAGCAGCTTGCAGTGAACTTTTTGTTGAAACCAAGATTAACTTTGTCAATCGCTGAATTCTTCCCATCAGAGCTGCTTTGGCTTCTTCATCCTCCTCCAACCTTGACTGCAGTTTAACCTGAACAGATTTTAGCTTATAAAGTGAGAAAGAGCACAATGTAAGCAAGGCATGTTATTTCTGGGAATGCACTTTAAGTGTGCAGATCAAACCAACAGATTCTGAATGCAGTTTTAAATTTGATTAAAGATTAATCGCTTCAGATGTTAAGATGAATAAGTAATAGGCAGGCATAGCTAGTAAAGGAAAAAAAAAACAAAGAACTATCTGCATACACCAACCTGAAGCTTTCGATCAGCCAAATCCTCTTGGTTTGACATGGACATAGAAATCCCGTGCCTCAATTGCGTAAGTTCCTCTTGTAAACACAATATTTCTTTCTGATACTTTTTGATAAGGGATTTTTCATCCATAATCTGTATAATTTTTTTAGAAATATCAAGAAGATAGCTCTAGTGATTAAGGAACTTCAGATACATAAATATGATAAATGTACCTTGTTTCGTGAAGCTTTGATTTCAACATGCTTGCACCTCTGAGCAAATTTTAATGTGTTGTGTGTCTCTTCACTTGTACCGGATGCAGGTGTGATAGTGCAAATAAGCTGGAAAACAATATTAGAGGGGTTAGAAAGACAATATCGAGATACAGCAGTCTCTTACTTGAACTTTATTTCTACAAGAAGATCTATGTCATTGAATGAAAGTTCACCAACCAAAAAACACACTTGGCTTTAAAAACTTCTTAAACAAATTAACAAATCAATATTTTGACAGGCCCATCCAAACTTGATTTAATTAGGGTAAAGCTCAGAGAACTTACTGAAACTCTCCCATGACCACTAAGTGTTGATTGCAAAAGACGCGTAAGTTTAGAATCCCTGTAGGGTATATGAGCGGCCTTGGTGTCTGTCAATTTAGAAATAACCTGAATATAAAGATTTGAAGTTTAGGCACACTTAAATAGAGAAGATTAAACAAAATGCTGAAAAGAACTTCCTTACAGTGCCAAGGGTAAGTAAACTTTTATTGATGGAAGACCCCTCTTTCCTCCGCTGACCAGTTATTTCAGTTTTAGAACTTTCAGATCCAGCAAGATCAATAAGGTGCTGCATCAAACCAAGAATCAGAATGTTAGATAAGGCAGGGCACCTAAATACACGTCTCAGCAACTAAGTATGTGATGGTCATATACAATAACAGATTCAGTATGAACTGTCTAGTTATTACCAACTGAGAGAGAGTAACATCTTCGCCATCATCTCCCTTTCCATGTGGACTGCTTTCTATAGTCTGAAACACATTGTAAACTCTAAGGAAAGAGCTAAAAAAGTGCCAAGTTTAAAAGACACATCACTAAAGGTCTAAGGCATATGTGTGGTTGAGATGTAGACAAGACACATTCAGCTTACAGTAACAGGACCTACCAAGGTAAACATAGTGTGGCTCCGACTGCTAAAGAGATTGACATTATTTGAACCAACATGCCTGTGTTCTGCAATAACTCCAACAATGAAAAAGTGAAACCACAGGACCAAACAAAACAGATGTAAGAGGTACAGCCTTATATAGATAAGTTAAAGTAACAACCAATTGATACCGACTGGTAATACTATCCAGTCAAGAAACCATTTGTTAGGCGTATGACCTTAAAATACATGATTTAACTGTATTGTTAATGAGAAAATTTTTGGACATAGTAATGAAACTATGTAAAGTAAGATGAGCTGATAATTCAGGATCTTATACCTTCTCCAGATGCTATTAGGGATAGAGCATGAGCAGGAGATAAGACAACCTCATCTTTTATACCTTCAACATATGTGCCCTATCAACATAAACACACTAATAATACTGAAATTTACTATGCCAATGAAGCTTGGATAAATGAAATGCGCAAGCCCAACATTAGGATATGATTGGGTTGTCTCCCACATAATCCACCAGTTACCTGAGAATCCTCTCGTATTCTTAGATTCTGCCCTGTTGGATCTAGTAAGTCATTGATGACCTGTAAGAAGATTCAAAATACCTTCACAATCATGCATCAGGTAATTGTACTAAAAATTAATGAGAGACCGAACATCTAATGGTGCGCCAGAACAAACAGTCAGTATTCTCTTCGCAGTCTATGAGTTTATAGCTACATGTACAACTGAGATGGAAATTCATTCCTGCAACTAAGTTCTGGAGCATACTCACTGTCTTAGGTTGGACACAAAAACCTATTTGAGGGCTGAAACCTATAGCATTCTTTTAAGCTTCAAGGCAATATCAAATCAATGGTGCCACGAGATACCATGTCCACTAAAAACCAATTTGAATTATAAGGTCACATGAAAATAAACACCTAGTGACAACCTACCTCATTGTATATCTCTAAATACGAAACACGAAGAAGAAATTCCCGTTCTGGTGTCTGCACAGCTGAAACATAATTAGCTAAATAAAATAGAGTAAAATATCCTTTTAAAGAAAACAAAACTGAAGAGTAACCTATCACCTCCTGAATAATGCTAAATACATCCTTTACCGCCAATGGAATTATTCCAGGTGACCTTTGCTCCCCCTAAATGCAAAATATTTCGCAAGTCAAAGTCTATTAGGCACAGGTGCTACAGAAGTGAATATGCCTAAGAGAAACACTTTCTTAGATGTCTTTTGAACTTGTAATATACCTATACTTAAATCCCTCATAAGAGACATAAAGATATTGTTCAGCCTCTAAATAGTAACTTACATGCATTGTATGAGTCTTGCCACTGCTTGTAACTCCATAAGCAAACACAGTACCTACACATAGACAAGGATGCATATTTCAAGTTAAGGAATTTAAAAGCACCTAACTTGAAGCACCCCAACATCAAACTGTTCAACGAAAAAGGGACATACCATTAATCCCTGACATTGCCCCACTAACAACTTGCTGAGCTGCAATGTCATAAACGCGTCGAGTAGTCGTTGGGGGACCAAATACCCTATCTACAAAATACACTTAGCCAAATAAAAAAGAAAGAAACAAAGTCCAAACAATTCAACTAAATAGTTCCACAATCTGCCTGAGAATCATGGTTAAAAAAGTTGTAAGATTTCACTAACCAAAGCCATAACAAACAGCTGGGTTGTACTCATTCCGAATAGTGTAGTCTCCATCTGCATACCAGGCAATCTCATCTCCATTATTGACTTCCCGTGGACTATGTCAAAATACCCAAATATGTCAATAGCCAAATACGTGACTACAAATGAAGTAAAAATAGAAATAAAGATTCGAATCCTAAGTTAACCTAACCTGAGAGGACGAAACCGAATCGTGACTGTAATATTCTCCTTCAGTTTCGTGGAAGCAACCGCCGTGCCGGAGGCGGCCGCGGAGGAAGTAGACGGACTAGGAAGAGAACGTATGAGTGGAGTAGAAGAAGTAGCCGGTGAGGCAGAAAAGTGAGAGGAAGGAGTTTCTGGTCGCTTGGTCGGAATAGTCGCCGGCGATCTACGAGTACGAGACGGTGAGATCATGGACAATCTCTGTGACCTAGCAGACATTGTTGGAGGTCACGAAATGATCCAAAAAGACAGTTATTGTGAGAGAGCCAAAGAGAGAGAGGGAGAGAGCGAAGAAGCTTGCTGGCCGAAATCAATGGAGGTCGCGTCATATAATCGATTCGATTTTTTCTTCCCACTCCCTCCAAAAAAAAACCATAACTTATCTGACGAAAATAACCTCAGGTATTGAATTGCTGTTACC
The DNA here is from genome assembly GCA_023374145.1 of Lepidium sativum. Classification (NCBI taxonomy): domain Eukaryota; kingdom Viridiplantae; phylum Streptophyta; class Magnoliopsida; order Brassicales; family Brassicaceae; genus Lepidium; species Lepidium sativum. The sequence goes on along the minus strand of JAKUCM010007242.1, from coordinate 18,437 downwards.
TAATTGGCTACAAAACAATTCTTTATTTTATTTATTTACTCTGCGCTACAAATTATGATCACATGGACAAAAATTGTAAATTATTTGTTGTGCTGACAGAAATAAATTAAATTATTTGCTGAGCTGCTAAAATAATATTTTGAAATCAAATTGTTAATTCTGTAACCAAAAAAAATATTTTTGTTGGTGATGTTTATCTCAGGGCACAGGCAACATTATTTTGTAATTATGTAAATAACGAAAATACCCTCAACAAATCGTTATTATCAAAGCAAGAAACGGAAAAACGCCAAGAGAACAAAGACATCAACGTTTGCAACATTATTGGAGAGTTCTTATTAGAGTTTCTTAAAAATTATTAAATAATTATATATGAAAAAAATGAGTTAAAAATATATTTTAATAATAAAATAAGCTAAGAAGCTCATTAAAGAGTTTTTTAAATAAGAAACTTTCATACGATTTCTTAAGAGTTTCTTAAATTTTTAATAATGAAATAAGTTAAGAAACTTTTAAAAAACCTTTGATAATGGTGGCCTTAGAACTTCGCGCCACTAATGAAAAAAACATATTGTATGTAACCTCAAAGTGATGAAATTCAATATGTTTCCACATTTGGTCACTAGATTGATAGATTGTATTGTTGTACTGTAGTCTCAGACAGAAGATGTGTTGAACAATAATAACAAAATGCTCAAAATTGTGCTCATTTATGTAAAGTCCATTGGTACATCACACATTCTAGGTGTTGCCCCTGAATTTAGTAATATGGAGGAGCCCAGTACCATAAATATGATTCTTCGAATTGAATGCATAACGATCATGATAGATTTCAAGATTTTCCTACCAGTTTAAGCTTCTCATTCAGGTTTTGGTTTTCCCCTTGTACCAAATAGACTGGTCCTTCTAATGGTCTTTCATAACTATATGAAATTAAACACGAGCGGATTTAGACTCTGTAGGTAACAGATATCATTAGTTGCCCTCCTGGACTTAGCAACAGAGTCTGAATGATCACTGGACTCGGATGATACAGTTATTTTTCTAAATGTCTATAACTTCAAAATTAAAGGCCTATGGATATTGATTGATAATTCCATTCTTTTCAGGCTTATGTATATTGATTGATCAAATTAAGCCTTGTATTGATGGGATTTACGTGCCAAACAGTTTGCTTTTACTCAAGTCTATATCTTATATATGTAAGGCTTCTTTTATATACAAACACTCAATACAAAAGGGTTCAACACATCACGGAATCCCTTATTTCTCTGGTCATAGAGGGACTTACCTTGGCATCTCCTAAACGAGATTCTCTTCCAAATGAATCGCAAATCAAAGAATAGAGAAAGACTGACAGCTCTTCATTTCAGGCTCTACAAGGACCATGCTGAACTCGAGTTCTGCGTTTTGAGCCCTTCCGTGCGAACTTAGTCTCTCTGCTCACTCTAATACCATGAACGGAACTACCACCACCAGTATGTCGACTTAAACCCAAGTCAGAACGATGGTCTTTCCTCACACCAACTCTAACACGATGGCTCCTTGGTCTCAGAGACTTCCTGAGACGCTCTTCTTTTCTACATTCTCGTCTCGATCTGTAGTTTGTAACAGACCTATCATCATCTTCTTCGTCATCATCACCCCTACCATCATCATCATATTCATTCTCTGTATCTCTGCGGTGCTGACGTCTTCTTCTACGTTTAGTATGTAACAGATCATAGCAGAATAAACTACAGCAATAGCTAAGAATGTAGAACCAACAAAAGACGAAAGCCCATAGAAGTCTGCAGAAACCGTGGATGATACAATGCCAGAAACCAACTTTGTATAACATGTAGATGAAGAATAGAAAGAAGTAGGATAAGACTAGGATTAAAGCGGCTTTCGCAAGATTGGCCACGCAGAAATTCTCGACGAAGCATATGACATCCCACGGCGATGGACAGACCGAACTGTCCCAAGTAAGATATTTTTAATAAATAACGTTGAGTAGATATTGTAATAGAAATGATAGTTTTGGAAATCACCTGCAAGATTTTCCAGATAGAAAGTCAAGCGGAGAACCAAAGAAGTTTCCGATGGAATTAGAGAAACCGTTGAAGAACGAGTCCAGCACGTTACCCATCTCTATTAACTTCCGATTTGAGTTACTGTTCTAGATTAGTTATACTTGTCTTGATCTTTAGGCGGATTAATAGACAAAACATGCGTAAATTAGGACAAGAAGTTAGTGAGGCTTGAGAGAAGAAAGCCACGTTTGGAACTGCTTAAGATCTGGTAGTTACTGTTAATGTTGCAGTTGTCTCTGTTTTTTCATGATATTTCTTTTTCTTTTTGTAAAACAATTGAAGTAAAAAATGGAAAACCAGTGAGTACAAGTGTTGTTTCCGTTAATTCTCTACGAGATGAGATAAAATATCCAAAAGGGGAGATCAAACATCATCCAGAACCCATAATTTCAGACAAGGAATGGTTGTATGACTAAACCGGGATGCGAAGGTTACTCTAATTAAACCGGATTACATCGAGAAACAACTTGAAGAAAAGCAGATCAATCCATTCTTCCCTTAAGGATCTTCTCTTTTACCTCTGTTGGTGTTCTGTAAAACATATCACCATGAGGGTATGGTTTTTAAGAACTAGTTTGGGATACCAAAATGTAGCAAAACAAAGAAGAGATGAAATGATGACTTACACAACGTACACATGCCCTCCCCAACCACTCAGACAATCACGGTCAACCGATGAGAGAAGTGCTTGCGATATTGTCTCAAACAATTCCTCAGCTTCCTGAAAATCCCCATTCATTAAGCAAGATTCTTAAACACCATACTCCAGTAGTAGTACAATAGTATGTCTAAAAAACTGAAACTTTTAAACAACTCATGCCAAAAGGAGTATTTGAAGACATCCAAGAGAAAACTAATGACTATTTTTTATTCCTACGGGCATTTTGCACTCTAACCATTTCAAGATTCTATTTTTATACTGCGGTGATAAAGGTACTTGAATTGAAAGGATGCGCTAAAACAGGAGATGAAAAAGTTGCTAGTGGACAAACCATGTCTGGCTTGTACATTGCTTCGCAAGCCCCATAAAGTGATTCTGAAGCAGTTCCCGAGACAACAAAATCTTTAGCCAACTCTCTGCATTTACAATATAAGAAGTGTTAAAATATCAAGCAACAGAGAGAAGTGTAAGAGCAATGCAACAACTGAGGGGGTTGAGAAAAAATACAGCCATTAGTTTGAAACAGCAAAACAGAAAATAGATAAATGAATCAAAACAATATCTTGAAGATAGGGAAAAATGAACCATGAGTATTTCCTACATATAGGACGCTGTTTCAGATATAAGTCCAACAGTTACCAACTCCAAAAAGCATATATTTAACATCCACAAAACGTTCCAGGACTATCCAGAATGGCATTAATATGTAAAAGGGGAAATCGTCCATACTAATCAGAGATTCAACCAAGAAAAGATGTAAACATACTTGGCTCCAATGGAGTCCATCGTGCAAATGAAAGGTTTGTCATCTTCTCCCAAACCGGCAATCACTGGTTGGCATAAGTAAGGACCAAATCTGAAATGAAGCAGCCAACCTGGTTATATTTCTAAATCATGATTCAGAGACAAACTAAGCATATTAGTCCAGACCAGCATCACAATTCAACAACACTGGTAACTCATGAATCAAATGAACTTAATAAAGTAGCAAGCTAAGTAAGAATGAACACATGCACCAACCTCTTCTCATAAAGAATAGCAGAGACAAGACTGGCGAAAGTTTCAGGCTTCATGTCTCTCTCTTCCCGAAGCTGGTATAGCTTATGACGAAACATCAGGCGCTGGTGCCTTCAACATTGAAGGCAAACCAAGAGAAAAAATCTTACAAAGAAGAAAAAACAATAGTAATAATAAAAAACGGAACATTTGGAAGCTCAAACGATAGTGTACAGTGTTTGGACATCGGTGGCGAGACCAGAAAGACCGATGAAGACGCGATCGTGGATCTTAAAGATTCTCTGAAAATCGGTGGCGATTGTCTGTAACTGTACACCAAACCTCCGATCACTGGCGATGGCGAAACAGTTCTTCCCCACCATAGCCACAACGGCACTTCCATTGTACTCGAAGATCTGCACCGCCAAGAAATACCAAACAAATCATCATTCAGTCACTATTAAGCCATTGATGCCTATGACAAGTGGAGAGCTGAGGTCACTAAAATTCAAGAAACAGAAAAAAACTGGGAGTGATTAGCTTACCGACATCGTAAGCTTAGGGTTTCAGAGTAGAATTTGGGGTTTTTTCCGAACGGTGAAGAAATCTGGGAAGGGAGAGAGAGAGTGTTTTAAAAGTCGACGGTGGCTTGGAAGAAAATCCAGCCGGACTTTCTTTATGGCTTCCAATATAATTATGCCTGTTTATGGGCCTCTTTAATTGGGCTTCTTGAACCAAAATTCAGTTTTGACGATTCTTTTTTTGGGAAGCAGTTTTGAACTCAATACGCTTTGTTAATACACTGGCATCTTTTTCATTCTCTTACTGTTGTTACTGAATTGTCCAATGTAAACAATTCCTTGCCCTTAAATACGACTCATATCTTATAGCTTGACGGCTTGTGTTGTTCTAATACTTTATCGAAGAGGACTAAAGCTTTAAATTTCCATTAGACCCACAATTTCACTATTTCCGTTAACAAATGAAGTCATTGCGATGAAAGAGAATTGAAAAGGGAACAAACAGTTAGAAGTATGAATGAAAAGTTACAAGTACACACTAAGATTGGGTTCCTTAGTAAATCATATGACAAGAAGCAACCATGCCGTCCGCCAAACACTAACCAGGGAATTGTCTTTAACACTTTCAAGGTCAAGTTTCGGGATCTGACGCATCAAGAATGCCTCAGTCTAGCAAAGTACCAAACTACTCCATGTCCATTTGACTCTGAGAAACTAAAAAGACTCGAAGAAAGAAGAGAATTTGCTTTAGGTAGAGTATACTCATGGCTTCGTCATCTCACAAGCTAGTGTCATTATCTTTACTTTCCTCAGACTTATCTAGTTTCTTATTGGGCTGAGAAAACGATTGCAAGAGAGTTTTTTGTGCAGGTAACTCGGCAATGAAGAGCAATGTTTGAGCCCAACCAGCATACTCGCCATATTTACTCACAAATGCTTCTGCCACTCGGCCGTGGAGTTTAGGTGTCAGTTTTGCGCCAGCAAGGTTTGGCAGTAGATAATTTGTGGCGATCTGATCCATTACCCAAAACAGACAAACGAAAGCTACTTTACTCACCACCAAAATGGAATAGGGTCTCAATTAAGTAAGCACAGTATATGGAAACTGCATATTCGATTAACTTAGTTACCTGCCAGACATGTGTGTCAACGGGAATGGCACTATGCTGATCAAGAGAAAACAGAGCTATGCAAGCTGCTACCTTTGGACCAACACCAGGTAATGTACACAGAGCAGCTACTGCATCTTGGAGATCCAAATTGCGTAGAGAAAGAAGCCATTCATTGCCACCACCTGGCTTTGATTGCAAAGCATTTACTGTACCTGTTATGTATTTGGCTCTGCTCACCACAAGATGGAACCAAAATCAGAGAAACGAATATGAAATGATCATGATTATCTAACTGAGAATAAACATGAGCTTCTTGGCCATAAGAACACAGACAACATAGAGGTAGAAACCATAGGAGTGTATATAAGCTTCAAGCCACGTTCTATCCTTAATGGTTGATTAAAAATGATGCAACTTCTCATTTTTTGATATGGATAGAAGAAATGAAGCACCTATAACCAAAACCAGCCTTTCTAAGATCTTCCTCAGAAACCCGAGATAAACTGTCCAATGTTGGGAACTGATGAAACTCAAATCCTTCAATCTCACCCAAGTAGAACCCTAAAGACGAGACGAAATCAACCATCTTCGTAATCCTCGCGATATTATTGTTCGAGGAGCACAAAAACTGTATCAGGCACTCAAGCGGATCCTGCCTCAACACACGCGCGCCACGGAGATGTTTCGCTAGCTCTCCGAAACGAGGATCCTTTTTAGAGAAATCAGACCATAGCTCGGCTAACGAGATCTCAGTATTGAGAAAATCAAGCAGCGCGAGCTCCGCGGATTTAGGGCTAGTGCTGCAATGGACGCAATAAGAAACTGTATCATCTCCTGGACGTTGTCGAAGAGTTACGAGGTGAGGTCCAATCGTTCCGCTATACTGAATATCTCCCGTCTGCTTCCATCGGAATGTTTGACCCGTCGGAAAAGTTAACGGCAACATGAGCTCCGTCTGATTGAGATTTAACGGGAACCAATTTGGTTTAGCTGTTCTGTGTAGCTTTTGTTTGAGAATCGGCGTGCCCGGCGGAGACAGTTGTGGCTTCCTGGTGGTAGGGATCGACGGTGGAGATGTAGCTCGAGGTCTCTTCATCGTCGTTGCTCGTAACGGGAAAACCACGACAGTGTTTTTGCGCGGAGGGCCTAAAATATAATCAGAACAAGTGCCTGGTGAAAAATGAACCGAAATCTTATACCAGACTTCTACAAACCGAATTTAACCGTATTCATCTCAACCGAAAGAAAACCTAAAAATCAAACCGGAGTTTAAATCGGAAATTGTATTGGTCAACGAAACTTGATTTTTGTCTTTCAAAACCTCTGGTTCGCAAAGAAGGTTTAGGTCGTCCCTGAGAATGAATAAATAGAGGACTAAAAGCAAAAAAGCTTGCTGTATTGCTCAAAGCCTAGAAAGCTGGAAATCAGAGCGACTTGGAGCAGAGAAGAAAGAGACGAAGAAAGCAGATATTATACTTAGGCTCTTGCTTTGATTCCACAAACCTCACACTTCTCTCTCTCCATCTTCACCCACAAAAATGCCAGCTTCTGAAGGTAAATTGCATATCGAAACGACTTTCCCATCTTTATCTCCCTCAAAATTTGAACTTGAATTTGGCATTGGCTTACCCATATAGATCGTATCTATGGATGTTTCAACTGTGCTAGAATTCATATGAATTGAATTTCCCTTTTTAATCCGTCCGCAGATAGAAGAGGGAAATGGAAACGGCGGAAGCGAGGCGGATTAACGGCGGCAAGGAAACCGAAACAAGAAGAGGAAGATATGGAGGAAGAAGACGAAGAGAATAAAAACAACGACGAAATGGAAGACGTTGATAATGCCGATGAGCTTCACCCAAACGGCGGCGCAACTCCCGATCCGGGACTCGGTATTGGCGAAGTAGTTGAAGATTGCGGTTCGCGTATCTCTGATTTCCCCGCGGTGGTCAAGCGTGTGGTGATCCGGCCACACGCGTCTGTAACGGCTGTTGTGGCTGCGGAGAGAGCTGGTTTGATTGGGGAAAGTAAAGGGCAAGGTTTGCTTCCGGCTTTGGAGAATATCTCATTTGGACAATTGCAAGCTTTATCTAGTGTACTGGCTGATTCTTTATCTCTTGATGTTGAGAGGAGTGATGGAACGTCTTCAGCTTATGTTATCTCGCCTCCACCTATTATGGAAGGAGAAGGAGTTGCTAAAAGGTTTGCGGATCTGGTTCATGTCTTGCCTATGCATTCAGGTTTGCTTTTTCTTTTCATTGTCCTTCAATTCATAAGTTTTCATATTCATTGAAGACATGATTAACTATGTTGAAATGCTCTCTTATGTTAGAAATGAGTATCAGCTTTTGCTGGTTTGTACTAGTAGTGTAGTATATCCTTTGATCGGCTTGGATTTTGATCATTAGGGGTCACGGAAATGTCGTACATGTAAATTTTGAAAAGATATCTCAAAGGGTTCTTATGCCGTAGCTCCTAAATGTACAAGTTATTATCATGTTCTATACAATACCTGGTTCTAAGTTTACATTACTCTGAAGGCAACTCCATTTCATATCTGATGTTTCTGTATGTTCTTATGTTCTGTGTGATAGAAAGGAAGAGGTATTAGGACTTTTGCACAGGATCTCTCTATTAATAAATTTATAGTAACTGCTGATAAGTAGTTCTTGGTGTCTTATATCAGAATTTCATCTTGAGTGGATTATGCTAGTGACGTCCTTCAAAATTTTACTTGCTATGTTCCTGGAGACGTATGATTCCATTGTATCTAGATTCCCCTTTTAGTTAATATATTATTTATCTGATATTTTTGTTTCCGCATGGTTGAATTTATTCTTTTACTTTTGCTGGTACTTTGGAGCAGATTGGTTTGCACCAAATACAGTTGATCGGCTTGAAAGGCAAGTCGTGCCACAATTCTTCTCTGGGAAATCGCCAAATCAGACACCCGAAAGTTACATGGAATTCAGGAATGCCATTGTTTCAAAATATATGGAGAACGCTGAAAAAACACTGACGATATCTGATTGCCAAGGATTGGTAGGTGGTGTTGATATGGAAGATTTTGCCCGAGTTTTCCGTTTTCTTGATCACTGGGGAATAATCAATTACTGTGCCACTTCCCATTCTCAATCTGGGCCTTCTAGAGATGTATCAGATGTTAGGGAGGATACAAATGGTGAAGTCCATGTGCCGTCTGCTGCTCTAACATCTATTGATAGTTTGATCAAATTTGACAAGCCGAACTGTAGGCACAAGGGGGCTGAAGTCTGTTCATCCTTGTCATGTTTTGATGGTGACCTCCCTGACTTGGACATCAGAATTCGTGAACATCTATGCAATAATCATTGCAACCATTGTTCTCGACCACTTCCAACTGTGTACTTCCAATCGCAAAAGAAGGTTCTTCATGCTTTTCCTACTTATTTCTTTGTGTATCTGTATTTGATTTTTTCCAGCCAGCAGATGCGATTCACTCCACTGGCTTGCTTTTTGAGAGTTTGGAGCGCTTCAAACTAAGGGGTCATGCTCTCTACTTTACAGGGGGATATACTCTTATGCTCTGATTGTTATCACCATGGAAGATTTGTTGTTGGACATTCTTGTCTTGACTTTATAAGAGTGGATCCAACCAAATATTATGGTGATCAAGACGGAGACAATTGGAGTGATCAGGAAACTCTCTTGCTTCTTGAAGCTGTGGAACTCTACAATGAAAACTGGGTTCAGATTGCGGATCATGTTGGTTCCAAATCAAAAGCTCAATGCATTCTTCATTTTCTTCGATTACCTGTGGAGGATGGTCTATTGGATAATGTTGATGTTCCAGGTGTAACTAATTCCGCAAACCCAACAAATGAATATGACCACAAAGGATCAGATTCAAATGGAAACTTACCTGGTAAATTTCTTTTCTTCTTCTCAAACAATTTGTTGCGATGAAGTATTGGCTATAGTTATGTCATTTGACATGCCATACTCTTGCTAACTTGCCTCTGCAGGAAATTCCGAGCAAGATTCTGACACTGAGATCAAGCTTCCTTTTGTGAAGTCTCCAAATCCGGTTATGGCATTGGTTTGTGAATTTTGTTTGCTTCAGATTTCACCTCCTCTTCTCATTTTCCTAATGTTCACACCACTTAGAAATATCTGATCCATTAGGCAATTAATCTCAGACTTATGTTGTCTGCATCTTTTGAGTGGAAAGAGTTGGTCATTTGTGAATTGTAAGTTTGGGGGATATTGTGGATCCTGATACCAAAATATTATAGGTTGCATTTCTGGCATCCGCCGTTGGACCTCGAGTTGCTGCATCATGTGCCCATGAGTCCCTAGCGGTTTTATCTGAGGATGATAGGTTAGTCTATTCCCTGATCATTATATATTTTAGAAATCTTTGTTGTAAATTTCTGTTGAAACTATGCTGAAGCTTCTCAATATATTAAGGATGAAATCCAAGGTAGTGCAAGCGAAAGAAGCAAGCTTGATTGATGGAAAGAACCATCAGCAAGAGGGTAAGGCAGTTGCTTGATTGTTCTCTTTACTGTTAATTTATAGCTCCTCTGTTTTAGACCTAATTTTTCTATACATGCTTTAATTATAAAAGAAAACTCTGGAGCACATAAAACTTCGTCTCAGAACGGAGCAGAACCACTGACTCCACTGCCAGAGGAAAAGGTTATGGCAGCTTTTAAAGCTGGTCTATCAGCTGCAGCAACGAAAGCAAAATTGTTTGCTGATCATGAGGAACGTGAAATACAAAGGCTTTCTGCAAATATCGTAAATCACCAGGTAGATAACAGAACCAGTTGCTGATAATAACTTTTATAGTTGGTTGATTTATTTTGTCCCCGGCTTTAAATGCTGATATGAGTAAAAGCTGCAGCTGAAGAGAATGGAGCTGAAGCTAAAGCAGTTTGCAGAAATCGAAACACTGTTGATGAAAGAATGTGAACAAGTAGAAAAAACCCGGCAGAGATTTGCTGCAGAACGGGCACGTATGCTCTCAGCGAGATTCGGATCACCTACAGGAATCTCTCCGGAGACTAGTAATAATAATAATCTCCAAGTTATGTCTCTATCCACAGGTGGTAACAACATTAATACTCTCCTGCATCAGCAGCAGCAACAACAAGTTGCAGCAACTTCTCAACCAAGCATCATTCCGGGATTCGCAAACAACCCGCAAATTCAGGCGCAAATGCAGTTCATGGCAAGACAACAACAACAACAACAACAACAACAACAACAGCAACAACAACCTTTCTCCTTTGGGCCGAGGTTGCCTCTAAATGCGATACAGACCAATGCAGGATCAACGGCTTCATCAAATGTCATGTTTGGCAACAGCCAACTTAATAACCCAGCAACTGCAGGAGTATCCATCAACCAGCCTTCGTTTAGTCACCCGATAGTCAGGTCTGCCACGGGTTCAGGCTCTGCATCCGGCTTAGGCTTAAACTAAGACCCATCTCATTAGCTTATATAGCTTATCAATATCCAATTTTATTTCGCCTTGTCATATTGAGACAAGTTATTGGCTCTGAAACCCTGTAGTGAATTATTCTAAGTTAGTGTCTTGTAGTATCGAATTATTCAAATCAACAAGTGTCTCTCTTCCCAAAAGCTTTTCTATACTCCATCATTAACGGTTTTCTGTAACTCAATATACAATACACAAAAACCATCTAGACAATTTATTATAAATCATTCACATTTAATTTTTTGTTCTTGTTTTAAAGAAAGCTAAAATTCTTATTGCTTAATGGGCTAATCGAGCCGAGACCGAGTCATAATTGCAATGGTTTTTTTATCACAAGAGCTCATGGTCTTTGGGTAAATCACCTACAATCACGCAAATTGGGTAAGCAAACGAATTTGCTTAGTGAGTCGGTCATTCCGTCCCACTAGGCCAAACCAGATACGTATTAAACAACAAGCAATCAAGTCAGAGATAGCATTATTCATGCACAGAGTCCAGCATACGCATATGCTCAGAGTCCGATCAGATATGTTGCCTTAGTTACTCGGATTCACCCGAATCAACCAAAACACCAATCATGAACGGAAAACAGTACATATTCATCCAATCAATCACGCAATCCTAACACATCTAAGACTTAATCCCACTATTGCCCAAAACAAACCAAGAATCACCTCAACGGTCCCGAAAACTCACCTTTGCCTTAGCCTTTTCTGACACCTCTTGATGCGATTGCCAATCAAGATACTCGGATCCGGTTTTGATCGCTCTCGATCCGCTCTTTCCCTTGCTCGATTCGGCAAAAATCGGTCTTAGAGTGCTTTCGCAATGATTCCGACTTCCTTAGAGATTTTCGTGATGATTTTTGGGCTGCGGCACTTTTGATCCTTATTTATAGGGTTTTGGGTGAAAAACCCTAACCCTGATTCGCCCCAAGGTGGGCCAAATTCGAGCCCACCTGAATTGGATCAAGTCCAATCCGCTGAACACTTATGTCCCGGACCGACCCATGGACGGCCCAACCACTTCCCACTATCACTCCCTTCAGTTCGGACACTCAACTTCCCTGTCCGAACACTTCACTTCCTGTCCGAATATTTCACTTCCTGTCCGAACACACTACCCGTTCGGACACTGTCACTCCCTTGTCCGAATTTTATGGACTTGTCCAAATTTCCCGCGGCCTGGTCCGAATTTTCCGCGGCCTGGTCCGAATTTCACGCGACCTTGTCCGAGTTTCCCGCGGCCTGGTCCGAATTTCACGCGACCTTGTCTGAACTTCACGCATCCTGGTTCGAAATTTTCGCGACCTTGTCCGAATGGCACATGGCCTTGTCCGAATGGCACTTGGCCTTGTCCGAATGACACTTGGCCTTGTCCGAATGACACATTCCCTTGTCCGAATGGCATTTAGCCTTGTCCGAATGACATTTAGCCTTGTTCGATCAAAACCCCAGACTTTTCCTTACTTCCTCACACAACTTCCTTTGTCCCTCGAACCCATCCGGAATCACCCGAAGGGTCCGCAGAACGCGGGTGTTACAAGTCTCCTCCACTTCAAAGGATTCGTCCTCGAATCTAGACTTGGGATGGTCCAGCCTTTTGTTTCTCAAATAACTTAGGAAAATTTTCCTTCATTCTGACTTCTGGTTCCCACGTGACCTCAATTTCCCCATCGCAATCCCATTCGACTTGGACCATTCTGGTTTTCTTCCTTCGGTCTGCCTTGACCTTCGTATCTAGGATCCGGACTGCAACTCCTTCAACTGTCATGTTTTCCCTTAGGTTCCTTGGAGGTTCAACCACAACTCGTTCTCCATTGCCTAAGCACTTCTTTAGCATCGAAACATGGAAAACGTTATGAAACGCATCCAGTTCCACAGGCAGTGCCAACTTATAGGCTACTTTCCCAATCCTTTCCAAAATCTCATAAGACCCCATATACCTTGGTGTTAACTTAGCTGATCGGGCCGAACGCTCCTTACCCTTATATGTGACCGTCTTAAGGTAGACCAAGTCACCGACTGCGAACTCAAGATCCTTCCTTCTCTTGTCCGCATAGCTCTTTTGCCTATCCTGAGCTTGTTTCATGTTGAGTCTGACCATTCTCAACTTTTCTGTTGTATCCTCTATGAAATCTCGCCCATAAATGCTTCGCTCTCCCACTTGAGTCCAACACAAAGGGGTTCGATACGGTCGTCCGTACAGTGCCTCATACGGAGACATCCCAATACTTGCGTGATAACTGTTGTTATACGCGAATTCGGCCAAAGGTAAGTGCTCATCCCACTTACCTCCCCAATCCAACACACTTGCCCGCAACAAGTCCTCAAGTGTTTGGATAGTACGCTCTGACTGACCACCTGTCTGCGGATGGTAAGCCGTACTCGTGTGGACCTTAGTCCCCAACCTAGCCTGAAACGCTTTCCAAAACGCTGAACAGAACTTGGCATCCCGATCCGACACTATGCTTGCCGGTGCACCATGCAACCGAACAATCTCCCTTACATAGATTTCGGCCAACTTTTCAGCTCGATCCGTCCTATTGACCGCAATGAAGTGAGCCGACTTGGTTAGTCGATCCACT
>JAKUCM010007241.1:0-58206 GCA_023374145.1 Lepidium sativum | reverse complement strand
AATTTAGATGATGATTTTTTAATTCTTTTATCACGTATATAGTTTTTAAAATACTAAAATATTAAGATAAAAAAGAACAAACCAAATATAGGTGTTATATAGTAATAAATAACCTAAAATTAACCATCTATATCACTTTTAGTAATTTCTAATTCATAATCTCACATCCATTTAAAACCTTAAAGTTAATATAAACATTTTTTCTAATCATTTTGGCAATACAAACTGGTTTTAGTTGCTCTACTATTTGTGATGCACCACAATAAACACTTTTGTTAATGTATGATTTTATAACATTTTGTGTCTGTATATAAACAATAAAAAGTATCGAAAAAACAAATAAAAGTAACTGCAACTCTTTTTGATTAGGAAATAAAATGACTAGATTGTAAAACGAAATTATTAAACAATATCGTTAAAAATTAAGCAATTTGTTGTAGAAATTTTTTTTTGATCATTGTTTAACCATATTTTATTTAACACTTATAGATTTGTAGAATTTTGCAAGTTTACTTACAGAAATATATAATATTTTCAACGGCAAATATATTATCATAAATCAAAGAGAAGGGATATATCAAATTATAGCTACACACCCTTATTCTACGAGCAAGAGTATCTGATCTATGATTAAGAGTTTGAGAGATGCTCGAAATAGCAAAACTATTAAAAAAACTTAGCCTCGGGAACTCTTCCTGGTATGTGAGGAAAGTCGGCCACTCCTCTGACTGCTTCAATAGCTTCAATACCGTCTCACAATCCGTTGAAATCTCCACGGTCTCGAACATGCACTACCACCACGTAATTATCTAAATCTAACCACTAGATCTAATAAATATTTAACAAGATTGATGCCCTAAAACGTTTGTTTGTTGGACTTTAGGTCATGGCCAGACCTGGAGGAAAAAATGTAAAGAAAGTGGAAGAAGATGCTGATGTCAAAAATGAAAAATTGATTATTATTTTTTGTAATAAGAAAAAACGATGTCGTTTTGGGTGTTAGTGAACCAAAAATTTGAACGAAAATGACAGAGTTTTGAGTCTAACCGCATTTCTAAAGTGCTATAGTAATCGCTATAATACATTTAATTGGAAGTGTATTTTTGCAGATAATCATGAAAGTTGGTGTAGTTAAATAGTGTATAAAAAAGGTTTAAGGCACAAAATAATTAGGCTAAAAATATAATTTTTTCCCATGAAATATAAATAAGTAGAGGAGAGAATAATGCGGCAACCTTAATATTTTGTTTGTATGAATTTTTCACTCATTTGAAACTCTTAAAGAATAGTTTTTTTTTTGGTAATTTTTTTTTTAACAATGTTATATTATACTTTTGTAATATGTGCACAATTATCCTCATTAACCTAATTGAAATCAATAAAAGATTAAGAGTAACAGGTCTTATAAATATCTACAAAATAAGTATATTTCATGAAATATATATATATATATATATATATATATATATATATATATATATCGAGATGGGTTGTTTAATATGAACACAAATTCTTGTGGTTATTGAGATCGGAATATTTTCCTTTGTCCTTAGTGTTAGAAACACTCTATTTTCGTGAGCTGAAAGAGGAGATAACCGTTGAGTCTTTTTTTACTTGATTTGTTATTGGGTCAAGAAGAAGGATAATTACTCCAAATAACAACTCTCTATGTTACAATCTAGTGTTCTCTCATAAGAAGATATGTATATGTATATATATGTATAATTATCTTACTTGAAACCTAATTAAATGGGAACAAATATGAGCTTTGGCTTTGTTGTTGGGTTGTATGGTTCTATACTCTTCCGCAAACTTAGCGTGGGTGGAACACATACACAAAGTTTAAAACCGCGAACTTGTGGACTTGATAGGAACTTGAGGCTTGCAATATTGTTGGCTTGAGAAAGAGAAAATAGGTTGAGTAAAATCATTGTGATGTACATAGATGACTCTATTCCCCATGGAAAACAAACATTAGTGTGAAATCAGTTCTGATTTATATTTTGAGAGTATCGCATGGTTCCCTCATAGGTTCCTTTGACTTGGAGAGCTTGATCAACCTCCTTCACATATATTTTTCACTTTTTTGTTTTACTAGAGGTTTGGGTTGTAAAATTATATTTCGTGTACAACACCAATTATAATTATAAAATTACTTTTAGTATTTAGTTCTTATCTTGTAATTTTTGCTTTCACAAATCTTAGTGGTTTCTTGGTCACGACCAGCTAAAGCTAAATACAAATTTATATATACAAATCAATGAAAAAAATAGAAACAAAACAAATATCACATATAAATATTATAGATAAATATAAATAACTATAAATACATAATTTTCATAAAAATATATGTCATAGCATAGCTCATCATCTAATTAGTTAATAAATTTGAGACGGTCACCATCAACTAAAGTTATAGAGCTCTAATAAGGTTTACCAATAATGCCTTTTTCAATTGATATGAAATAAGTAAACTGCAAAGTAATGTTCTAAGAACTACTTCTATACCCAAACTTGCTCAACTGTAAGCTTTTGTCTTTCGTATTTTTCTCTATCTAAATATAAAATTGATCATATAATTTAATATTTGAAGCTCATTCAATCATATAGTTATATATAATTAAAACTAAAACAAATTACTTTTATTACTTTCATATATGATTCATCAAATTTTCTCTTGCCGTCACTAAGATGTATATATTTGATACTCGAAATTGAATGTAATTTTAAAAAGTCAAGTTTAAACGAGATCTATGATATATCAATCCAATCTGTAAAAGCAGTATGTATATGATTTATGGGTTGCCGATAAAAATGAAAAAGCAACCAATAGAAATCAAATTTCCAACAAAAACTATTTATTTACCTCAAATTTCAGCTCTTTGTATGCTAATATAGCTCCAAAATTTTAGTTATCTAATCATCAAAAAATATATATATTTTGTGAAACTAAGTAAAAATGTACTCTCTCTTCTAAAATATACGATGTTTTAGAGAAAAAAATTATTCAGATTATTTGATTTTATTTACATTTAATGCAGTATTTATCATATTTGTATATGTTTTGACTATTTAAATTTTGTGATTAATTTTTAATTGGCTAAACAATCATTATCTAGAATTAAAATAATATTTTTAACTTTTAAAAAAGGTTAAATAATTTTTTAATCTGTGTACGTTTAGCTAAAACATCAAAAATTAGTGAGAGAAGAAATTCAGAAAAGCCTCAAAAATTATAAATAAGGAAAATAAAGATTAAGTTAAAAAGAAATGTGACGTACGAGAAGTGCCACGTTGGACATACTAAACTCGTGCTTTAATTCCTAAAACAAACTTCGATTGGAAGGTCAAACTACGTTGACCACTGAGTCGCAAACGCGGTGAGATCGCGAACGCGCAGAGAGTGATGAGAAGAGTGAATCTTTGACAACCTTTAGTGTACGTGTTAAAAGACCGTTTTATGATTTTGTTTATAACGTTTGGACTCATATATCCACTTATAATAAATGGAAGATTTGACAATTTGTCAAGATATTCAAAAATAAAATTGTCGTAATTAGTTGACCAAGAATATGAAATCGACTATTTCTTTTGGGATTGAATGTAATATTTTTTCTATTTTAAGTTAATAAATAGTCGATTTCATATTCTTGTTGAAATTAAACTTTGAGTAGAAAAAAACGGAGTAATGAAACAAATACTGAAGAAGACAAAGTCAAAGGAGCCGTACTTTATTGTTCAACTAAACTTGTTCACAAATGGCCTGTATTTAAGTAACTCACACTCCGACCAAGTCTATTACATTGTTTACCAAATAATTTTGTATAAACTATTGAATTAAATAATTTAAACAAAACTTAACTATTTATGTTGCAATAGATTGTGAGTATGCTTTAAAAATTATGTTGCACCTGAAATAATGATCGGTTTCTAACCATTTTAAAAAAGTTATTCAAAACTAATTTTTTAAAATTCTTTTTCTATATAATTTTTAGATCTTTAAATTATAAACTTGGTGTTTTCGTCTCTTATATTAAAAATTCAATAAATAGTTTGTTTTTATAAATTTGATTTGTCTTCTTTAATTATTTTATTCTTTAATTATTTTAATATTATATTAGTTGACAAAAAACCAATAAACTAACTATCTTACGTCTAATATAACAAGAAAAGTATTTTTTTCTTTTCTTGTAATTTAAATATATACCAAGAAATATTCTGACGGCGAGAATATAAATCTCAACAAAAAACTAATCAAGAAATTTTTTTATCAAAAAGGTGATGCGTGCATGAATATACTGTAAATAATAACGTTAGAAATGGGTCATTTAGACATATTTTTACTTCAGAAATTCTGTCCCCCAAACGTTGACAAAAATAAGTTTAATCTTTTTAGTTTAGATTGGGTCGACAATCCAGATCCCCTTCATAAGTTTTGAAAACTTCAAAATGTATCCAAAAGTATTTCTAAAGCCATTTACACATTTGTGAGTGTTAATGATCTATTTCCCCAACAGAAAGTGCAAAATTAATTTCCTCCCAATTGGTATACCGTGTCGTGAACAAAACTGTAATTTGGTCAATTACGCCGTGATTTGTTCTAAACCGTGACTAACCTGAAATTTTAACCGTAATTGGCCAATTAACCCGTTATTTGACCCAACTACAGACCCATTAAACACTCTGTCGACCAAATTTTGATTAAGTCCCCAAAATCCCCAAAACCCATAATCACGAACCCTAAATCCGTAAAATTGAATTTGATTTGTGCAGATTCGACAATGGATATCGTCGAATTCGATGGAGGAGCTAGTAATCGAGGTCGTAATGAAGACGATTTAGACGAGGAGATGCGGGAGAGGTTCGATTATGATGTTGCAGAAAATATGGAGCGTTTCATAGAGGAGCCTCCAATCCGCCATGATTGTGTTCCTGACAGTGAAAGCGAAGAAAGTGGAGATGATGACCACGATGAAGAGTTGGGAGAATGCGAATCTAGGCCGAAGAAGAAAGCCCACTCTAGGCCGAAGAAGAAGAAGATTCGAAGAGGTGAATGCCATCTGTTTGAAGGCCAAGAGTTATTCTCTGGTGTAGCTTTCAAAGAGACCGTCTTGGATCACGCATTGAAGACTTGTAGGAACATTTGGCAAACTAGGTATGATAAGAACAAACGGTCATTCGAATGTGTAGGTATTGGATGTAGTTGGAGGATTTATGCTTCTACTAGAGGAGATTCAGACAAATGGGTAGTTAGGAATTTCAAATCTAGACATAGTTGACATCAGAATGGTCAATGTGATATGTTAAAGGTTCCAGTATTGACTACGATGTGGTTAGATAAGATTAGATAATAGCCAGATTACTATATGCCAGAGAAGATAAGGGAATTGGTGTATGAAAAGTGGATGATTAGAGTGACTAGGCCTCAGTGTCAAGCAGGTAGGAATATGGCCTTAAGATTGATAGAGAAAGAGTATGATGAACTATTTGAGAGATTAAGAGATAATAGGGCAGAGATTTTAGACTCTAATCCTAACTCTAATGTTGTTATTGAGTTTAGTATGAATCAACAAAGAGTTGATGTGTTCTCTATGTTTTATGTCTGTTTTGACTTTTAAGACAATCGTGGTTGCAGACTTGTAGACCTATAATAGGAGCAGATGGATGTCTCCTTAGAGGAAAAATGAAAGGGCAGCTTCTAGTGGCATTAGGTAGGGATGGTAACAATGCCATCTATCCATTGGCATGGGCTGTAGTGCATGTAGAAAACACAAACAACTGGAAGTGGTTTATGAAGCAAATCAAAGATGATTTTAATATGGGTGATGGTGATGGTTTCATTATTGTCTCTGATCGCCAAAAGGTAAATAACTCTACTCTTTGTAACTCGTGTAACTCTGCCATGTTCACATTCTCATTTGTATTCTCTGGTGCAGGGTCTGACAAGAGCCATGGAGGTGGAGCTGCCAAAGATAGAGCATAGAATGTGTGTCCGACACATTTACGCAAACATAAAGTCAAAAAACGGCAAGAAACCGCAGATGAAACCCTACATTTGGAAGCTAGCATAGAGTTACAATGATGCTGAGTATATAGAAAACATGGAGCATCTGTTGGCATATCACAAAGATGTGTATGAAGCCGTGCTAAAAGAGAAGCTAGAGACTTGATGTCGGGCTTTTTATAGAATTGGTCTGTGTTGTGAAGATGTGGAGAACAATTTGGTGGAATCATTCAACAACACGATAGTGAAGGCAAGAGAGAAGCCAAAGGTGCCAATGTTGGAGATTATTGCTTGACAAGCCATGGTGAGAATTATGAAGAGGTTGATGATTGCAACAGAACACCAAGGAACTTGTACTCCTTATGCTGAAGACTACCTAAAGAGGACACACGAACTAGCTGTAGAGTGTAAAGTTTTCAGATCTACATACATGATGTTTCAGGTTGTTGAAGGTGCTTGTTCGTACAGAGTGAATCTGGTTGGAAGGACTTGCTCATGCAAGTGTTGAGATATAACTGGGATCCCCTGCCAGCATGATTATGTTGTCATCATTGTTCAAAAGCTAGAGGTCTCGGATTATGTCTCACATTGGTTCAAGACATCAAGGTGGGTGCAGACTTACACTGACAGCATCACACCCTTGAGAGGCCCTAAGTATTGGCCTGTTACCAATGAAAGGAGACTCCAAAAACCTGCTCAACCTCCACAACCAGGAAGACTGAAGTTAAACAAAAGAAAGAAATGAGCAAATGAAAGTCCAACAAAGAAAGCTGATTCAACAAAGAAAAGGATTATGCACTGTGGGATATGCAAGTCAACTACTCATAATGCTAGGTATCACACTGGTAAACGAGCTAAGGTAATTGTAATTGTAGCTATGGTTATGTATGAATTATTTCTGATTACATATTGTTGTTAACTTGACCTTTTGGTTTCAGGAGGCTTCACATGGAGACTCTTCTCAAGATCAAGCTTCACAAGGAGTATCTTCTCAGGTACAACAGTCTCAAGAAGTCATCACTCAAGTATCTCAGTCCCAACCCAAGGAGAATCCGGAGTATTGAAGAGGAAGTGAAGACCTGCAGGCTTCTATTATGTGTTTATTACGATTCGTAGCTTTTGTATCTAGATCTATAAGATCTGGTGGGCTATGTTTTCTAGATATGGTTGTAACTTTTGACGTTTACTACTACTTGACCTTTCATCAATATTAAAGGCTTGTTCCCTACTATTTTTTGTTGTTGTTGTCTCCACTAACACATGGTCCTTACTAACTTTATGTCTCTATTGTGACTGTTATATTGATCGATAAAAGACATTGTGAGTATTATATACAATTCGAACATTGAACCATACTCAATTCATCAAAGACAATGAGTCTTTCAACATTGAACATTGAACATTGAACCACACATTGAACCAAACTTAATTTCAAGCTGCCTACATTAGAGTTTAAAAGAGTTTAACAGATAATGAATCAACAAGATTAGTACATGTTGCCTACTTATTACATAGTTTCAAACTGCCTACAATAGCAAATGCGCTAAAGACTACACAACCAATAAGCCATTTTTCATCCTCCATTCCGCTTCCTCAAGCTTGTTATCAACTTTTTCAGCTAACTCATTCTCCATCTTCAATGCGTGTAAAGACAATTCCTTCCTTTGAAGCTCAAGACTGTTTTTTTCCAACTCCATCACATGTTTCTCAAGTCTTTGAACATCACTATTCATCCTATAAATCTCGTTCACAATTGCTTCATCCATCCATTTGAAAACGTGGATATCTTTGCTTAGCTACAATTCATCATACAATATATGGAAATTACTGTAACTTTGGCTTCAGTTACAAAGGTAATTGGAAAATTCATGTAACTTACCTTATTTGATGCGACAAACGAACATCGATAGGAGGGAGATTTGTATCGTCGACCCTTTTAGTTTTCATTCAATAAAATTATAACCAAATTTTTGAAATTTATTTAGGAAAGATGATTTATGTTGTAAATGTGATATTATCAATTGTTGGTATTGGTTATGGGTTAAAAATAAAAGAAATAATTTTTTTAAGAAGGATATATAGATTCTAACATTGCACATTGACCGGATTCCGGATATCAAAATCATAAAGTATCTACATTGAACATAGATTTATCAGGAAAAGACAAACTTAAGTTCTTTGAAATAATTTGAGCAAGATATGAGAATTTTGTTTTGATTTAACTTTTTTTCTAGATTCTCTTTCAAAATTTTGAACGTTACACTCACACCGAATTAGAATTCGTAACGTTCAAAAGTAAGAAAAAAGAGAAATATTATAAGGAGATTTAGACTCATAAACAATATTACAAAATTTGTTATAGAGAATACTAATCATTAATTCCATTTGGACATATAAAATTGGATTACGCACAAGAAATTATCATAGCTAGTACCAACCCGCTTATTGACTATAGAAATTAGAACTAATCTGATTATGGAGCTTTTATTCAAGTATATACCAGCATGACTTTAGAGCCTTTTACTCAAATTCCATCACTACAAAGTCTCTACTTTATCAATCAGATTCTTTTTATATATTTGAAACAAGATTAACAATCAATTAAACATAGTTATAAACATATATAAGTATATACAACATGAGGTCTCAAACTCCAAAAACTAGCAAAGCACATGAAAATGTGTGGATGTGAACATATACTAATGTCAACGAGTGTGATGCTTATTACAATTGTCCGAGATTCTTGCGGGAAATTAGGGCAATTTGATTCTTTAACTCGAGAATCTCGTGCTATCTATTATAACTCGAGGATCTCGTGGGATCTTTTACTATCTCCTATACATATTTATTGATCACATCTATAAAAATAAAATATGATACAACCGAAAGTAAATATCAACATCTAACTAATACTAGTAGTATAATCGATAAAAAGTCATACACATCGAAATTATTTTATTACTACAATATATTTTATTGGATTGCATGGTATTAGTATCTAGAAATATTAAATAGCATTAGAGATTAAATTATGCATTACACGCTTTTTGAGGAATATCACGGTTCTTGAGATTTGCGATTTATCTTTTTCTTCTTCTTCATACGCTACTCTACGAAAAGAAAAAGCTCACGACTACGTACTACTGTAATATTCTACTTAACTTATAATTTTTTACGTTATAGCCTAGAGGGACTGTATAATAAAAAATTTCTTGATATTCGACAAAAGCATGTGAATACTAATTTAAGTTTAATATTAGTAGTGAATTACTACTATTAAGCTATATAGATTCATACAGTCGTATCGATATTTTTTAAGTCACCAAGACAGCTATTTCCCGTCTAACACTTTCTTAATTATCTGTATTTCTCATTGTTGGGCCGTTAGGATACACTAATTCTCGTAATCCATGTTTTATTTTCATTACTTATATCAATCATATACTAAAATGAATCGATTTTAAATTAAACATGGTCCATGTGACGTCCTTATAATAGATTTGAAAATCTCGACGTATTATCTTCAATTATACAGTATATATTACCTTTTTTTGTTTGTTTGTTATATCCTGCATATTACTATCTTGATATATATATTGATTGTATATGCATGCATGAAACAAGCTAATAATATGACATGAGATTACCATATTTTATGATCGATATCAACATAGATTAAACAAAATAAAAATATATTTAATAATCATGATGAACTAATAAGAGAATCCTACTGGTCTTGGGATCCATGAGATCTAAAAACACCAATTGAATACAATGAGAGGTTTCCGCCATCGAACCGAAATAGATTGTCAATTTTTATTGATTGAGTTGAGTTCTTAAAAATAAATTAAAAGTCGAGCCATTTAGTGATACACGATTTAGTCAATGATTTTGTATCAAATTTTTTATAAATTAAAAAGGATTTTAGGATGAATTTTGAGGAGTGGATTAAGTCTTGTGAATCTAATTATTAACAAAAAAAAAGTATTTAAATGTTTGAGTAAAACTAATTAGAGGTTTGATGGTGTCAAATGTAGTGTAAATCTTGTCCTTGTTATCCATCTTTATCTCCATATTCGACGGAACAGTTCATAGATTTCAATTAGTAAATATGGTGAAATAGAAAAAGGAGATTGTACATTTGTAGAAGGGCTTTAAATTTCTGTATTAGAACGTAAAACGAACCAAGGCCCAAACTAATAAGTGGGCCTCCAGAACAAAAATAAGCCTAGAAAAGATATAGTCATCTCTTTAAGAATAAGACCAAATCTTCTTTCGAGTGAGAGCTAAGCAAGTGTCAAGATGTGAGCTGTGTGACTTGTGAGACACTAACGAAATATAAATCGTTCATGAAATAAAACATATATATAAAGTTAATTAGTTTGATGAAATGTTAATTATGTAATAAAGAAAGGCTGGAAAGAAGGTAATCATGGTTTATTGAGGTAATGGTTTTCGCTAATTGTGTTGAAAATCCGTGTGCGTAATGTTAAATACTAGTGGTTCCTCGACTTACACAGTTATTATAGTTTAAAGTTGAACTAAACTGAAATTCTAATAACCATGAGATATAAAAAATACAAGTGTGGTCAGAGATTAATAGGAATATTGTAATTTAAAAATGACATTGTATTGCATGTGTTGTACCCACGAGGTCACTACGACTCGGTCACTTTAGTTTTTATATATTTTTAGTTACGAAATTAAGTGACTTTGTTTTCTCCGTCACAAAACTTTATCCTTTTTACTTTTTCCCACCAATGACTTTGCTCTCACATTAAGATGTTAAAAAACTTGATGAAGAACTTAGCGGTGATGAAAAGAAAAGCAGCAAACCAGTATTGGCCGTTGTTTTAATTTCACATAAATATAATATTATCCAATGAAGAATAAGTAGTCTTATAAAAATGGCACATACATAATTTCATTTTACAAATAATAACAAAGTGATAAGAGTAAAAAGAGTAATCTGGCGACGATTTCTCCATCTTCTTCTTCTTCTTCTTCTTCCTCGCTTCTCGCCACGCGCCGTCTCTGAAACTCCATCGTTCCATCATCAATTCATTTCTCCACAGTAAGATTCTTCCTACTTCTCCTCTTTAAATCAATTCTTCTGTGCTTCTCGCTTTCCTAGCTTTTGTCTCCATCTTCCCTTCTTCTTCTCCTTCTATTGTACAACTCTTAACCTAGATTACATTACTCTGGATTTCAATCGGGATCAGATCTCATTACTTGTTGTAATTCAGATGCTAAAACCGCACCCCACTACTCTATTTGTGTCTGATCTTGACTTTATTTTTCATAGACTTTGCAGTTTGGAAACAAAACGTAAAATATGGAATCGGATTCGGAGAACAAATTGTTGAAAATGGGTTTGGCTATAGTGGCAACATTTGTTGTGGCTAAACTCATTTTCTCATTCTTCACTTCTGACTCGAAGAAGAAGCGTCTTCCTCCGACTCTTCAGTCTTGGCCTCCATTGATTGGAAGCCTTCTCAAATTCTTGAAAGGACCAATTGTGATGCTTAGAGAAGAATACCCTAAGCTTGGAAGTGTATTCACTGTGAATCTTCTTCACAAAAAGATGACTTTCCTCATTGGTCCTGAAGTCTCTGCCCATTTTTTCAAAGCTTCTGAGTCTGATCTCAGCCAGCAGGAAGTTTACCAATTCAATGTGCCTACTTTTGGCCCTGGAGTTGTTTTCGATGTTGACTATTCCGTTCGCCAAGAGCAGTTCCGGTTCTTCACCGAAGCTCTCAGAGTCAACAAGTTGAAGGGTTATGTGGATATGATGGTTACTGAAGCTGAGGTAACACAAATTTTGGCATAATAAATTGATTTTGTAGATTAAGAGATAACCTGAGTTTGTACTATAATCTTCCACTGATTTTGTAGTTTCATTTATAAGTTGCCTGTGTTTTTCTTAGGATTTCTTCTCGAAATGGGGAGAGAGTGGTGAAGTGAACATTAAGGTTGAGCTAGAGCGTCTCATCATCTTGACTGCAAGTAGATGTTTACTGGGTCGAGAAGTTCGTGACCAACTTTTTGATGATGTCTCTGCTTTGTTCCATGACCTTGACAATGGAATGCTTCCCATCAGTGTTCTTTACCCATACCTCCCACTTCCGGCTCATCGCCGTCGTGACCGTGCCCGAGTAAAGCTTTCCGAGATCTTTTCAAAAATCATAGGGTCGAGAAAACGCTCTGGCAAATCAGAGAACGACATGTTACAGTGTTTCATCGACTCAAAGTATAAAGATGGTAGACAGACAACCGAATCTGAAGTCACCGGGTTGCTCATTGCTGCTCTGTTTGCAGGCCAACACACGAGCTCTATCACTTCCACATGGACTGGTGCTTATCTGATGCGATACAAAGACTACTTCTTAGCTGCTCTTGAAGAGCAAAAGAGCTTGATCGAGAAACATGGAGACAAAATTGATCACGATATCTTATCCGAGATGGATGTTCTCTACCGCTGCATAAAGGAAGCTTTGAGGCTTCACCCTCCACTGATCATGCTAATGAGAGCATCACACAGTGATTTCAACGTGACAACTCGGGATGGAACAACGTATGACATCCCAAAGGGTCACATTGTTGCGACCTCGCCTGCATTTGCCAACCGCTTACCGCATGTCTTTAAAGATCCGGACACCTACGACCCAGATAGATTCTCCCCGGGAAGAGAAGAGGACAAAGCCGCAGGGGCATTTTCATACATTGCATTCGGTGGAGGTAGGCACGGGTGTCTCGGAGAGCCGTTTGCTTACCTGCAGATCAAAGCTATATGGAGTCATTTGTTGAGGAACTTTGAGCTTGAGTTGGTTTCACCGTTCCCTGAAATCGACTGGAACGCTATGGTGGTTGGCGTTAAAGGCGATGTGATGGTGCGTTACAAGAGGCGCCAACTTTCTTAAAGACAAGATTAAGAGTATTGAAACTTTGGTTAATCCTCTGGCTTTTCTGCTTAGCTTTTTTCCTTCTTTGGTTTAAGTTTTGTTGTTGGATGGTTTTCCTGCTTCTTTTAACTGTTCTTTCTCTTTCATTGAGGGAACTTATTTTTAAGCTTTAAGTTTGTTGGTTCTTCGAATGTGTTGTATTGATATGAATATTGATGCGCAACATCTTAGTTTCAGCTCAAATTATCAATTCACTTAAGTACAGCTCAAATCTGTTAAATTGTAGGAGATCGGAGATTTTGGTCAAACTATCCCTAGTGATTTAACAATGTAATGTTTTGTTTGAATGAGAGGGGATTCTCATTATTTACGTGATAATAATATAGTTAGCAATGATAAAATGGCAACTGTGAGTAAAGAGTAACATACTTTTTTTTTTCTTTTGTTACTTTCTGAAATTTAAAGTTATATTTTGTCCTTTCACCTAATTTCCCTAATTTTAATTTGAGGTTAAAATTGATTTTTCTTTTTGGTAAAATATGTAAAAAAGATTTAAGAGTACTAAAACTAAACCAATCGAGCTTTAGGTTTATTTTTAGTTTTCACGGTTCTAAGAAAATATTTTTTATTTATTGTATGTTTTTTGTTGCGGAAAAACAAAACCTTAGAGCTCAAATTTATTAATTTTGTAAAAATAAAATCATACAACATAAGAATCTACATCCAATTCTTACAAAAAAATCTATACCAAAAAATCTACCATATAAATCAAAAAGCAGAAAAAATTAAACTTACTATCTACCATCTAAAAGACATGGTTTGTTATTAGTATTAGACTATATATATTGGGAGTTTTTCACCAAAAATCTCACAATTAAAATAAATAAAAAATTTATTCAAAAGGAGTGAGAAACTATGAGAACCCCTTAATTTTCTAAAAGATGGTTTAAGTTATCTTATGATGGTTTCAATTTCTTATAATTTAAAAGCTAAATAAAATCATTTCTATATCATCATTTTTTTCTCTTTTGTTTTTTATAAATAATAAAATAATATTATGATCAAATATGCTTAAATTAAAATTATATATTATTATATTTAGTTACTAAAATTTAATTAATAACATAATATTAAATTATATTGAAAGTTATATAAAACTTTATTAATATTTTTAAGTGTAAAAATGATACTTTAAATAAAATTCGGTAGTGAAGTGATCTTCGTAGGTAGGGGTGTCAAACAATCCATCAAGTTTAGGTAAAGATGTTTACAACCACTGAGTTACAAACAATCCATCACACAATCATTTCATCCAAGTATATTTAAATATATCTCACATTTTGAAGATGATTTGCAATTGGATATTGGGTATCTATTTTTTTTGTAACTTAGTGAATTATTCACTTAGTACCTAATTTCTAGAAACTTTATGGATTAGCTTTTGATACCTTCTAAAGTTTATATTTGTTGTCTTATTTTGAGTATCTTCTTAAAAAAATTATGACAATAACTTAATTTATTTCACCAAATAAAAATAGGAATTTAATATCCAAAACCCTTTTAAAAAACCTAAAACAAGAAACTAAAATCATAATATAACCCAAAAAAATCAAAGGAAACATAATTGAAATTCTTAAAAATGTCAAAATGCAACATAGTTTTTATAGATCTAAATTTTGATCTTCAACGGTTGATTGGAAAGAAGGTAGCGTTGCATCCTCACTATCATATTCTCCATTTTCCCCTGTATATAAATATAAAGTAACTAGCTAATTCTGAAGTTATGAATGTCATAAACTAAAAACTCATCAAAAGTAATATTTGTACCATTTTCATAAGCTTCAAACCTTTTAACCAATTGTGACTGCATATCAGTGTTTGAACGCTCTTTGGGAGAAAAAGACTTCTATACTTTTTCAAAACTCGAGCTCCAATACTAAAAGATGGTGATATGATCCTGGATGACACAACAGCTGCAGCACCTGAAGTAGAGGGTCGGATTACACGTTCCAGAGCTAAGAAGATGGCCAAGGAAGCTCATTCTCTCATTGCCGAAGGAGTTGACGAGCTAGCAGCTGCGCAAGTCTTCAACATCTCCATCTTGAAGACTTCTCCTGGTAATGATAACTAGGTAACTTAGGTGAGGAAGTTTGTACTCTTTTTCCCATAGAGAGTTTTGTCCCAATTGGGTTTTCTCTCATGGTTTTTAATGAGGCAGATGTAATCACTACGGCGAGTTACTTAGGAGTCTTACCATTAGGAGAATAATGTACAAACCAATCTGGTTTTGTACTTAGTAGATTTTGAGGTGCACCATTAGGGGACGCCTCGTTGTTTTTATTTAAACGCTTGCTGTTTTTTATGAGTTTCAAACTACATGTTGTTTTTGTTTAGAACTACATGTTGTTTTGGTTCTAGGGTTATATTTAAACCCCAGAACTTGCTGTAAACTTCTTTAGAGTATTATCATTGAAAAAGACTTCTTATTGAGTTTTTCCATGCTCTCAAGCCACGGTTCTGGAAATCCTAGAGCCTGAATCTCCCATCACGTTGTGAGCCAAGAGATTCTTCACTTAATTCATATAATCACAGAAACTGTCCATTTAATCACTTCAATTCGTCACCCCACCACTTCACACGAATCAGCAGCCATATCCATCTCCATCAATCCTTCAGTTCTTTGTCTCACAGAGACCTTTGCCACGTATCTCAGGAAATACTCGATCAAATTCGCTCAAAACTCATAACCGACTTTCTCACACTCCAATCTATCCGCTGCTCAAGTTTCATTCGATTTCGAGTACTCTAGCCCCAATTTTCAGAGTTCTATCCTAGGGAGAATCACATCAAGTGGTATCAGAGCCAACTCTATGCCAAGGCTGAGAAAATCTCTAACCCTAATCTCTCTTTCTCTTGTTATTTTCGTTCTCATTCATTGAATTAGGATTAGGTTTTGTTTCCTGATTGAATTAGGATTAGTTTTGAGTTTTCCTATTAGAATTAGGATTACTTTATGTTTTCCTATTAGAATTAGGATTAGGTTTTGAGTTTTCCTATTAGAATTAGGATTAGGTTTTGAGTTTTCCTATTAGAATTAGGATTAGTTTCTGTTTTCCTATTAGAATTAGGATTAGGTTTTCTGTTTTCCTATTAGAATTAGGATTAGTTTAGGAATCCTATTCCTAGTAGGATTAGGATTCTCGGTTTTTTAGGCTTTTATTTCCTTTCTTTTGTCTAAGAACTAGTTATTGTGAGCTGTTTTGACTTCCTTTCAGGTACAATGGAGCTTTCAGCTAAAGCTATGGAAGCTCTAAACAAAGCCATGGCTCAGCAAATCAAAGAAGCCAATCAAGCAATAGCTTATCAGCTCATTCAGCAATTAGAGCAGCTTGCTAGCAAGTTTGAGAACCGATTCAAAGAGCTAAAGAATGATCAAAGTGCTACCGAGCAAGAATCATCAGAGCCTCCTAGTCCTAATGAAGCAATCAGGATTGCTAAAGGAAAGGCACATGTGGGTTCTTCTTCTAGACAGCAGAGAGTTAGACGCCCTAAATCACCAATTAAGGACAGAGAAACAGTTGGTCATCAAAGGAGAAGCTCACAGCCACATAGACGGTCTGATTACGTTGCTGGACATAGGATTTATGTGGAATCAGATCATGAGCATTCAGAAGAAGGTGAAAGATCAGAATATAGTGGTGAAACTATAAGGAGAACTAGAAACAGAGGCAATGCACGTGAGTATAACCCTTTGAGACAGCAGCTGAGCAACATTAAGATCCAATTCCCTCCTTTTTCATGGCACTAATGACGCAGAGACATATTTGGATTGGGAGAGGAAGATGGAGTGTAATTTTCTGGTGCAGGGAACTTATGAACTTAACAAGGTTAAGATAGCAGTCTCAGAGTTTAATGGCTATGCATTGTTGTGGTGGGAGCAGTTGGGACTTGTCAGAGACAGACAAAGAGAGCCTCCACTCACCACTTGGAGAGAACTTGTTAGACACATGAGGAGAAAGTTTGTGCCTGCGCACTATCAGAGAGAGATGCTTAACAAGTTGAGACACCTTGTACAAGGCACCAGATCAGTTCGTGATTACTATCAGGAGTTGGAGACACTTATGATCAGAGCTGATTTGAGGGAGAGTGATGATATGGTGATGTCTCGTTTTCTTGGGGGGATTGAACAGAGAGTTGCAAGATAAGTTAGAGCTGCAGAATTATGAAGATGTGCAGGAGATGGTGCATAAAGCTGAGTTGATAGAGGCGCAGCTTAAAAGGAGAATTGGCAGGTCTACTTTCACTTCTAGTATCCCTAAGCCAAGATAATTCACCAAAACAGCTCCAATCAAAGATAACAGACCCTCAACCTCTGTAGTGAAAGAAGAGGTTAAAACAGAGCTTAAAACCAGAAGTGGCACTTCTAATAGCAATGTCAGATGCTTCAAGTGTCAAGGAATGGGTCCAGAGACTGTCCTAATAAGAAGATATTTCTGTTGAGAGAAGGAGGAGAGATTGTGCCTCAGGAGAGTTCAGAAAGTGAGGTAGAGGACGATTTGGAGGAGGAAGATGCAGCTGCAGCAGTTGGAGAGTTACTTGTTGCACGCAGAGCATTGAGCATTCAGGTTCATCCAGATGACAGAGATCAGCGTGAGAATCTCTTTCACACCAGATGTGTTGTTCAGGGAAAGTTGTGCACACTGATTGTAGATGGAGGGAGTTGCACTAATGCAGTCAGTGAAGAGATGGTAAAGAAGCTTAATCTTAAGACTACTTCACATCCTAAACCGTATCAGTTGCAGTGGTTAGACAACAAGGGAGCTATAACCGTTTCTCAGCAAGTACTCATCAAGTTGGCGATTGGGAAGTATGAAGATGAGTATCCAGAAATGACTACTTTTATGTTTGTGTACAAGGAGACATTGGCGTGTACTAAACCTTCAGAGGAGCTTCCACATGAGATGATTCAGATCATAGAGGAGTATGAGGACGTTTTTCCTAAAGAGATACCACCGGGATTGCCTCCAATTCGTGGAATTGAGCATCAGATTGATTTGGTGCATGGTTCTGTGTTGCCAAACAAACCAGCTTACAGAACTAATCCACTTGAGACTAAAGAGCTTTAGAAGCAAGTAGAGGAGTTGATGAGTAAGGGC
Organism: Lepidium sativum; assembly: GCA_023374145.1. Lineage (NCBI taxonomy): Eukaryota > Viridiplantae > Streptophyta > Magnoliopsida > Brassicales > Brassicaceae > Lepidium > Lepidium sativum. The sequence continues at coordinate 40,144 of JAKUCM010007241.1, read as the reverse complement.
TATATTCGTGAGAGTTTAAGCCCATGTGTTGTACCAGTGTTGTTAGTGCCTAAGAAAGATGGGACATGGAAGATGTGTGTAGACTGCAGAGCTATCAACAACATCACAGTGAAGTACAGACATCCGATTCCAAGACTTGATGACATGCTAGATGAGTTATGTGGATCCACCATCTTCTCCAAAATCTATTTGAAGAGTGGTTATCATCAGCTTAGAATGAGAGAAGGGGATGAGTGGAAGACTGCATTCAAGACCAAGCAAGGGTTATATGAGTGGCTGGTTATGCCGTTTGGTCTCACCAATGCTTCCAACACGTTCATGCATCTCATGAATCACACTCTCAGACCGTTCATTGGGCTGTTTGTAGTAGTCTACTTCGATGATATACTCATCTACAACAAAGGTTTGGGAGAGAATTTAGAGCACATCCGCAGGGTTCTAGATGTTCTTCGCTCCCAATCTCTTTTTGCTAATTACTCTAAGTGTTCATTCTGTACTACTGAGGTTATTTTTCTAGGTTTTGTTGTTAGTGCAGATGGAGTTAGAGTAGATGACGAAAAGATCAAGGCAATCAAGGATTGGCCTACGCCTAAGAATGTTGGAGAAGTCAGAAGCTTTCATGGACTTGCTGTATTTTATAGGTGATTTATCCAGGACTTCAGAACCATAGCAACACCATTAACATAAGTAATCAAGAAGGAAGTTGGAGTCAGATGGGAAGAAGCACAAGAGCAGGCGTTTTCAGCCTTGAAAGAGAAGCTTATCAATGCCCCACTTTTAGTTCTTCCTGATTTTATGAAAACATTTGAAATTGAGTGTGATGTCTCAGGAGTTGGCATTGGAGCTGTTTTGATGCAGGATAGGAAACCAGTTGCATACTTTAGTGAGAAGCTAGGAGGATCCACCAACAACTACCCAACCTATGACAAGGAGCTGTATGCATTGGTCAGAGCACTTCAAACGTGGCAGCATTATTTGTGGCCTAAGGAGTTCGTCATTCACACAGATCATGAGTCTCTTAAGTACTTAAAGGGACAGCAAAAGCTCAACAAGAGACACACCAGATGGATGGAGTTCATAGAGACGTTTCCATACATAGTTAAGTACAAGAAAGGTAAGGATAATGTAGTTGCAGATGCATTATCAAGAAGGTACACTCTAGTCTCTACTTTAACTTCTAAGTTGGCCGGTTTTGAGCATATTAAAGACTTGTATGAGACTGACAAAGACTTTGCTGAGAGCTATGGCAAATGCCATAAGTTTTCTGTTGATAAATTCTTTAGACAGGATGGTTATTTGTTCTACAATAATCGCTTGTGTATACCAAGAGGGTCAATCAGAGAGCTGCTAGTTAGAGAGGTGCATGGAGGTGGATTAGCAGGGCATTTCAGAGTTGCAAAGACTCTACTTGCACTGCAGGATCACTTTTATTGGCCAAACATGAAGACGGATGTCGATCAGGTTTGTTCTAGGTGTGAAACATGCAAAATGGCTAAGAGTAAAGTACAGCCACACGGTTTGTACACACCTCTTCCTATTCCTTCGCAGCCCTAGACTCATTTATCTATGGACTTTGTACTTGGCTTACCTCGAACCAGAAATGGTAGAGATTCTATTTTTGTGGTTGTTGACAGGTTTAGCAAGATGGCTCACTTTATAGCTAGCCACAAGACGGATGATGCTGTTTGTGTAGCTAATCTGTTTTTCAGGGAAGTTGTGAGATTGCATGGAATGCCTCAAGTGATAGTTTCAGATCGAGACACCAAATTCTTAGGGCATTTCTGGCGCACACTATGGGCTAAGCTAGGGACCAGATTGACGTTTTCAACATCATGCCATCCTCAGACTGATGGACAGACAGAAGTAGTGAACAGAACGTTGTCAACACTTCTAAGGACGTTGGTGAAGAGCAACATCAAGTCATGGGAAGAGTGTCTACCACATGTAGAGTTTGCTTACAGTCACGCTAAACATTCTGCCACTCTCTTTTCTCCCTTTGAGATTGTTTATGGCTTTAACCCACAGTCCCCTCTAGACTTGATTTCTTTGCCTTTGAGTGTGAAATGTAGTGCAGATGGAAAAGCAAAGGCTGAACAAGTTAGGAGAATTCATGCCAAAGCCAAGGAGAACATAGAGAAGAAGACAGAGCAGTACCAGAAACACGCCAACAAAGGAAGAAAGGAGCTGATATTTGAAGAAGGAGATTTGGTGTGGATTCATCTCAGGAAAGATCGATTTCCAGCAGAGAGGAAAAACAAACTACTGCCACGAGTTGATGGTCCATTTGAAGTCATCAATAGGATCAACAACAGTGCTTACAAGATCGATCTCCGAGGTAAGTATAACATATCAAATTCGTTCAATGTTTCTGATTTGCTTCCTTATGTTGCAGATACAGATTTGAGGACAAATCCTTTTCAAGAGGGAGAGGATGATATGATCGTGGATGACACAACTGCTGCAGCACCTGAAGTAGAGGGTCAGATTACATGTTCCAGAGCTAAGGAGATGGCCAAGGAAGCTCATTCCCTCATTGCCGAAGGAGTTGACGAGCTAGCAGCTGCGCAAGTCTTCAACATCTCCATCTTGAAGACTTCTCCTGGTAATGATAACTAGGTAACTTAGGTGAGGAAGTTTGTACTCTTTTTCCCATAGATAGTTTTGTCCCAATTGGGTTTTCTCTCATGGTTTTTAATGAGGCAGATGGAATCACTACGGCGAGTTACTTAGGAATCTTACCATTAGGAGAATAATGTACAAACCAAACTGGTTTTGTACTTAGTAGATTTTGAGGTGCACCATTAGGGGACGCCTCGTTGTTTTTATTTAAACGCTTTGCTGTTTTTTATAAGTTTCAAACTACATGTTGTTTTTGTTTAGAACTACATGTTGTTTTGGTTCTAGGGTTATATTTAAACCCTAGAACTTGCTGTAAACTTCTTTAGAGTATTATCATTGAAAAAGACTTCTTATTGAGTTTTCAATGCTCTCAAGCCACGGTTCTGGAAATCCTAGAGCCTGAATCTCCCATCACGTTGTGAGCCAAAAGATTCTTCACTTAATTCAATTCGTCGCCCCACCACTTCACACGAATCAGCAGCCATATCCATCTCCATCAATCCTTCAGTTCTTTGTCTCACAGAGACCTTTGCCACGTATCTCAGGAAATACTCGATCAAATCCGCTCAAAACTCATAACCGAGTTTCTCACACTCCAATCTATCCGCTGCTCAAGTTTCATTCGATTCCGAGTACTCTAGCCCCAATTTTCAGAGTTCTATCCTAGGGAAAATCACATCAGATGGTTCTAAAGCTATTGTCATGATCAGAATACTAAGAATATCACAAGCCGTAGAAGCCAATAATCCATAGCGTTGAGAGTTATCTTTCCAATATTTCAAAATATCAAAACTTTCAAAAATCTGTGTATCTAAAGGCGGTTCGTCTATATGAATTTCCAAAGAGGATTTTCCACTATCAATAACATTAGCTTTTTGAAAGGAAAAAAATCCTATTAACAAAAAAAATGATTACTTTTTGAAGATAATGTAAATGAAAATTGAAAACATAAAAAAAACTTACATAATAATTTGTGAAGTTTCCACTTTGATTTTCACCATCATTTAGAATAGTTTCTCGTGTTTCTGAGGGTATTGGTGTCGATTTTGGCTTGTTCTCATATGCTTAAAAGAGAGTTTAAAGTTTCCCACGTAAGTGCTTCAACTTCTCTTCAGCTGAACTTATGTCAAGGTTTTTGAAACAAATTTCAGCAAGCATCATTTTTAGCCTTGGATCAAACAGGGAAGCCATTGCAAGAATCTCACTATATTCTTCCTAATATTTATCAAACTTTTCTTTCATAGGGATGACATATATCTTATAATCTCATCAGCACTAGTCTCATGCTTTTTCAACCAGCTATGAATCTTCCAAACTTGCATAAAGTACAAATTTGAGTTCGGATAAGTATCACCTGAAAAAAGGCGAGTGATTTCATTAAACGGTTCTAAAAAGTCACACATCATTCTCCCTCATACAGATTCCTCATTTGTAGGAAGAAACTTATAATTTTTGGAATCTATGACTTTGAGATTACAAAAAGCAGATTGATACTTCAAAGCCCTATTAAGCATCTTGTATGTTGAATTCCATCGAGTTGGCACATCCAACACCAAACCAGCCTTCAATCTTATCCCAACAGTTTCCACACACTTTTCAAATAAATTCTCTCGAGACTCAGAAGTTTGAACGTATTTGATACTCTCTCAGGTTTTATTCACAGAATCCCCAATCACTTTCAGGCCGTCTTTCACAATAAGATTCAGAATATATGTTGAACATCTGACATGTAAAAATTCTCCTTTTCAAAGTAAATCATTCCTCAAAAGCAGATGCGACTTGACGATGTCTAGCATTGAATCATTGTTAGTAGCATTGTCTAAAGTCACTGTAAACATTTTCTTATCAATTCCCCAGTCATTCCTTATTTCAAGAAGCTTCATCGCTATGTGCATACCTGTATATGGAGGAGGTAAAGCACAAAATGCTAGAATCTTGTTCTGCAATTTTCAAGCATGATCAACATAATGTTTTGCCAAACACATATACCCCTCATGAGTGATAGCAGTCCACAAATCAGAAGTAAAACAAACTCTTCCAGGGAGATTAACTAATTCTCTTTTTCGCTTACTCGACTCATTCTCAAAGAATTTGTAAACATCTGCAGCAGTTGTGTTCCGACTAATAAATTTCACATCAGCATTGAAATACTTCCATATTGATCTAACTCTCTCATACTCGACATAACCAAATGGAAGATCATGCTGAATAATAAACTTAGCAACCATTTCACGAAAAACCATATGATTTATCTTCATGGCTCTCAATTTTGCCTCTGCATTCATCATCATTTGACCATCATCACCATCCTTAGGCTTACTCTTTTATTTCTGAATATGACGTCTATAGCAATTCGTATCATTTTTAATGAATTATAAGCATAAAACTCTTGCAATGTATACATTGGGCTCTTTGTTCACTTTTCCCTAAACTATCAACCTTAGTAATAAGGATGAAGTCTTCCCACACTGTTGAATATTTTTTTCTCTTCTTTTTCTCTGACGGCTTTCCATTACCATTATCATCATCACTAGCAACATCATTTAGATCCACATCAATTGGCCTTTTATCTTTGGGAGGTCGATATGATCCTACTCCTTCGAACCTTTCTTGTTCATTTTATACATTTAGAGAATCACTAAGTTTTTGTGATTCTTCATCAACAAATCTCTTGTAAGGATCTTGTGAAACCTATCAATTATAATAAAATTAACTATTAGTGGACAAGAAGTGATTATGAAACTCTGAAACGTGATCATGATAGCATAACAATATTCAACATGATCACGTTTATGTTGATCCAATAATCATACAAATTATACAAGAGATTTAAAACGTGATATTAATGGTTTCTAGGTCCTTCTTGATCATATAATCATACAAATTAATAACTTTGAAACGTGATCATGATCGCATGCTATAAACACATTTAACAAACTGTAAAGAATGATATTAATTTTGTGAGACTTAATTTTGTTTAATCAACATCACAATATAAAAGTGTAATACATAGAAACAAAGAGCTAAAAAAATATTTACCATCACAACATTCTTGTTTTATCTAGCGACTACAACATATTTGATCTATCGGTGAATGATGAAAATAACTTTTTGTTTCTCTATATATGCTTCATGATCGTCTCTGCTCTGTCCCGTTTACAACTTGACGATAAACTCATCAAAAATAATAATTAGGTTCAGTTTAGCAATAAACACTATAGTTTACACAGAGTGTTTAAAAATAATATTAATTTAAAATTTCATAATTTAATTCTAATATGTAAATATATCTTTTCTCACCTAAAATACGACTGTAATCAAAATTTAACCACATCATACCAAAACAAATATTAAAATTTAACCACAGACTTTTGACGTGAAGTGTAAGTCTTTAAGATGCTCCATCTCATTTCTCTTCAGGCGATAAAATGGACGAGTGAGCTGTCTCGTACACTTTAAAAGTCCAATGAAACCAAAATAAACTATGGTTAGTTATAAGTGGTTATGGTTAAGTTTGAGATGGTATTGAGCTAAATTCACTATCCAATATGTTATAAACAACGAATGTGGAGATGATCTTGTTAGCTTAAGTTCTTCTGTTCGCTTTTTTGAAGTTAGGAATTCTCTAACAACAGTCCTAGTTGTTATTCTACCAACACTATCTTCACCATGTTTCCTACCACATCCATCTGCTGACAATGTCCCTTGGTTACTGACAACCTCTCCTTCATATATTTATACATCTCTGCTCTTAGCTTTATCCAAAACTTCACTCCACAATTTCCATCAAACAATTTTTAGTTTTACGCTTACCTAGCTTCCTTTCATTGTGTTCAGTATAGATAGCATTGCCTTTATTTTCTTCTACATCACCGCTTTTAGCATTATTCAAACCTATAATGCCATAATCTCCATCATTGGTAGTATTCATGAATTCACTCGATTTCAGTGACCTCTCGTCCTTAGTACTTTACCACCCGAAACAAAACCCCAATCAAAACTACGCAATGGTAAAGTAGAAGAAATGTTAACGAGTTATCGACTACACAAAGGTTTACTTAATTCTCGCTAAACAGATGATTGGTAGAATAAACATAAACTCATGTCCATCTTCGACAATCTCTTTGCTTCAACAAGAGATGATTCAAAGTTAAAAACTTTTCGGGTTTCACAGATAAACAACTCGAAAGTATAATTTGGAGAAAAGGGAACCTTATAGTTCATCCGTCACTACAAGAAAGCAACGCTGGTTCTGATAGCGATTCCGGTTAGTAACCGTCGGTAAAACGCAATTTCCGACTCTAATTGACGGTTTCGGGGTGGTCGTTTTAAGATGGTCGGAAACCATAAACCCGTCAGTAGTGGTCGGTTATTACCGACAACAGAGAGTGGTCGGAAACGTGCTGTCGGAGAACGTCGGAGAGAGGACGTCGGGAGATGTCGGTGGTTGTCGGACATGAGCTGTCAGTTTTGGTCGGAAACGAGGCGTCGGAGAACGTCGGAAACGTGGCGTCGGAGAAGGTCGGAAAACTGCGGTCGGAGGTCGTAGGAAGTTTCCGACCACTTCCTACAACCACGTTATTAGAATAAAAAAATAAATAATATATATTATATTAAAAATAAATTACATTTATTAATTAGAAATAAATAATATATATTATATTAAAAATTAAAAATAAAAATAAAATTAAAAATTATATTATATTAAAAATAAAAAGTTAAAAGAGTTTAGAAATTATAGATGTTAACTACAATATAAGAAGCTAATTACGCGATGATGTAAAACTCATAAAATCTTCGCGGAATTTTTCGAATTCCTGCATCTCACGCTCCATCTCCCGCAATTTGGCGTTGTTCTCCTCTGCCTCACGCTCCATCTCTTCTTGTTTCAACCGCATCTGATTGAATTGCTCACGTTCTGACGGTGTCAAGGAACTGTGTGTGAGACAAGCCGGGACACCATCAGATGTAACTAGATTGCCAAGACCGAAACCTGACAAATATTTAGTACACATTAGGAGTCTAAATATATTAATTTAATGTAATCTGTAAAATAAATAGATAAATATATATAAATAAATAGAAAAAAACGCACCAAGAACCTCCGTTTGGGTCGAGTACGGTGATATGACGACGGCCTTCTGCAGTGAGAAGTTGTTCTATTGTAAGGTGGGCCACAGAACCCTGCGGTTGAGATTTTTGGGGAGATGGTTGTCCAGGACTCGGACTCTGGGTCTGGTTCGAGTCAACGACACTGTGTAGGTGTCGTTGAAAGTCATTGTAGGTAGACCTGTCAAACAAAAAATTTCTGGAAAACTATATATACTTTGACATATATATATAAATTTTTTTGTTTTTTCGACATATAATTAGTATATAACTTTATCTAATTGTACTTAATTTTAGCAAGTAACATTGTACTAAATTTTATCTAATTGTACTAAATTTTAGCAAGTTAATTGTACTAAATTTTAACCCATTAACTTATTTTTGTAAAATTTTGAAAATTTCGCAAATTTCGCAAATTTTACCTAAATACTAATGTAATATTTCCGACTAATACGGAATTAATTATATAATTAAGTTTAAAATTTAGTATATAATTAAGTAGTTAACTAAATTTTATATGTAATTAAGTATATAAATATATATATATGTAATTGTGTATATAAATAAGTATATATATGTGTATATATTTGTTGAATGTATAGGTGTATGTATAGGTTTAATGGTGAAATGGTTAATGGGTGAAATGGAGATGCGATTTGCGAAATCAACCACCCTCAAACCATCCGACCAACCCAACAACCTAACTCTCAACCCATTGTGCTCAAATTCGCAACCTATTTTGATCAAATTCGCAACCTATTTTGCTCAATCAAGGAAATCGCGTATAGATTGAAGAGAAGAGAGAAGACTTACATGTCGAGGTGGCGGAAGCGGTGGCGGAGGCGTCGTCCCTGATCGACTCGTCGTCGGCTTCGAAATGCTCTGCATAATCGCAAATGGAGAAGAAAGAGACGGAGAAGATTATTTAATGTCGGAAGCTGTAGGTAGTGGTCGGAAACCGTCGGATAGCGTCCCTTTAACTTCCAGGAGACGCTTCGTTGCCGCTGATTTTTGCCGCTTTGTTTTGCCGCATTCTTTTCACCGGTCGGAGGTCGTCGGTAAATTTCCGACCGATTCCTACAAGTTATTGTAATTCTAAATTAAGTTTAATTGAAAAAAATGTTAGTGTAAAACCTGCAATAATTAAGTTTAATTTTAATTGGGTTTTGAATAAATCAAAAGTTTGTTCTTGTGAAAGAATTATTATATTCGGTATGCATAATCGAGGCGAAACGAATAATAATTCATGAAAATAAGTCATTAAATTTCCAGCTAAATATATTGTCTTTATTATGCGAAATTGCTAGAAACATCTTATGGCGAGGCAGAATCAAATTCATTCGAATCATCCGTAGAACTCTCGGGTGAATCATCCCCGAACTCTGTAATGTAGTCTTCAGAGTCGTCATGGACCGTTGCATCTGGTTGTTCGGTTATATCTACAGAAAGGTCAATACCAAGTTCAATACCAAGTGATCCAAGTATTCCCGGCCTCGCCTGCTGCATGGGATCATGTTCTGATGGTCAATGGAGTCTTCCTCGTGGGTTTATGGATGCCACCGTAATCCAATTGTTTCTTCTGTTGGAGAGTTGTGGGTACGGTTGATAGCATACTTGATCTGCTTGTAACCCTAAAATGAAAGGATCGTATTTATGAAGCTTACGCCTACAGTTAATAGACGTAACACCGAACTCATCAACACGCACACCTGTTCCGATTGTCGTGTCGTACCAATCACAGTTGAACACTATGCACTTCAAACCCATAAGCCCTGGGTAGCTAACCTCCAATATCTCTCGTAGAACACCATAGTAAATGGTGTCACCAGACCTGGAAGACACACCGTAATCCGAAGTCGGTCTTTTCATCCCCTCACGTAGAATTTTGAAAGCATAGCCTCTTGTGCAATACATTGGATATGAATTAGCAACAGAGACTGGACCCATCACAAACTCTTGTAACCATGTCGGAAACTGTTGCCCAAGTGAAGTACACTTAGTAACCTGTATTATGATATCGTGTTGCTAACAACACATAATTTAATGGACTGTTTGCCTCAAAAATATTGAAACTTACATAGAATTTTAGCCATTCAGTGTACTCGCCGTCTTTGATCCCGTGCAGTTCTTCGTCAGCCATATATGGATAAGCTGCTCTTAATTGGGCCAAGTAAATCCTATAGTATAATTTTTACTTATACATATAAGAAATCCATACACGAATGATAATGTGAAATACAAAAACTATACGAATCATACCGCTCTAGATCTTCAATTTCGACACAGTTATTGGCAATATACAAATGCATGTGTTTACTTTCTGCCGTACTAAGTTTCCGCTGTTTTGCTTTTCCGCTTAACCTACCAACCTGAGAAAATGTATCAGGAGCAAATGCGGGATACATTGGGTGTTCGCCACCGTCATCATGTCGAGGTGGTCTACGTCTCTTTGTCTGCACTTCCGGATGAAAGTACGTTGAAGAGAAATTCGCGGTTTCTTCGTTTAAGCATTGTGCAACGATGGAACCCTCAACTCTACTCATGTTTTTCACTTTCTTTTTTAATTGAAACATGTACCTTTCAAACGGATACATCCAGCGGTATTTAACTAGTCCACCTTACTCTGTATTAGAATCGCTTGACCGTTTAGTCTATATAAAAATTACAAAATGAAGGCTACTAACTTGCTTCCCGTGGTAGATGAATCGGAAGATGTTCCATAACATCAAAGAATGATGGAGGAAAAATCTTTTCAAGTATACACAAAATAACTGGAATTTTGTCGTTCAAGTTCTTGATCCCGTCTACAGTGAGACTACGTGAACACAAATCCCGGAAAAATGAGCCGAGACCTGCATATTTATAAGCTTATTTCTTATTGAAAAGTTGCTTACACAAAGTACATGATACTACTATAAAAATTTTGCCTGCAACAGCTTCGTGTACAGGGCGCGGAAGCAAATACGAAAAGGCAAACGGGAATAATCTTTGCATCACGACATGACAATCATGACTTTTCATCCCAATAAAATTTCCCTCTGCACTGTCTACGCAGTTGCGCAAATTTGAGGCATAGCCGTCAGGAAATTGCACATTGTGTTTTATCCAATCGAAAAATACCCCCTATTTACACATCACGATAGTTCATAAATTACAAAACATCATAGTAGCTTACATTTTGTATTAACTACAATACATACCTTCTTCGAAGCATCCATACGGAATATTGGACAAGGACCAACTTTATTGTTACCTCGTACATGATGTGCTCTTCTATCACATATATCAGGTAAGTCTAGTCTCGATTTCAAATTATCCTTTGTTTTCCCCTTCACATTCAGAATAGTATTGATGATATTCTCAAACACATTTTTTTCAATGTGCATAACGTCCAGACAATGTCGTAGCTTGTGGGTTCTCCAATACGGCAAGTCCCAAAATATACTCTTCTTATGCCAGTTGTGATACTCTCCAACGCCATCAACAGGACAATGCCCATTTCCCCCACACTCCGTCGTTTTTTCTGCGCCAAAATCTCGCAGTTGGGTTAATATAGTAAGGCCATCTGGTTCTGGCGGTGGACCGTACATCACTTTCTTATTCTTTGTGAACAATGTTGTGCTTTTCCGGTAAGGATGATCCATGGGTAGAAAACGCCTATGACAATCAAACAAACAAGTTTTTCTCTCGTGTTTTAATTGGAATGCTTCTACGCTGTCCTGACACGTTGGACATGACATTCTCCCATGTGTCGTCCACCCAGACAACATTCCATACGCAGGAAAATCGCTGATAGTCCACATAAGGACGACTCTCATCGTAAAATTAATCTGACAAGACACATCAAACGCTTCTACGCCACTCTCCCATAATTGGTTCAACTCATAAATTAGTGGCTGTAAAAACACATTTAGTGCTTTTTTTGGATGATCAGGCCCTGGGACTACAACTGTCAGGAATAGAAATTCTGACTTCATACAAAGTGAGGGCGGTAAATTGTATGGTGTAACAATCACCGGCCAAACAGAATATTGTCTACCATGTTTCCCAAATGGACTAAAGCCATCTGTACACAAGCCGAGATACACATTTCTGCTTTCGGCAGCAAAGTCAGGGTAAACTTACATAAAATGTTTCCATGCTTTCGCATCTGATGGGTGTGCAATCTCATCATGTGAATTATGTTCTGCATGCCATCGCATTGCAGCGGCAGTTCGCTCGTTCTGATAGAGCCTTTTCAACCTTTCGGCTAATGGCAAATACCACATCCGCTTGTATGGGACCCGATTTCTACCATATGTTTCCTGAAACCGAGGTTTACGACAAAATCTACATTGCACCTTATCTGAATCCTCTCTCCAGTATATCATACAATTATCCGTACATACATCTATCACCTCGTACGGTAACCCAAGTCCGGCTACCAGTTTCTGAACCTCTGTATACGAACTAGGAGCAATATTATCTTTAGGTAGACTCCGGCTAAACAGATTAGCCATCGCATCAACACATGTCTTTACTAAATTGTAGTCTGTCTTGATATTCATCAAGTCAGTTGCAGTCGATAACGGAGATATCCCTTCCTCACACCCACCATACAACGGCTTCTTCGCTGCATCCAACATATTATAAAAACTTCGTGCTTCTAGATTTGGCTCTTCCCCTCTATTAATGCCCTCCTCAAAAGCAGACATATTCTCTCTAAATGCATCATTAACCATCTGAATTGAACCAACTACATTCTCACCTTCCACTCCCGATTCGAGAACAACACCTCCACCGTAACATTCATTACCACTTCTAGCAGTAACCATACATTCACCTTCTACATTCATAGTTCCACCAGTACCTAAACCATTATCTATATTTCCATTAGTACTAGCAAAATTAACCATAGATGGATCTTCTCCGTGCGAGTACCATACTTTATACCCAGGAATAAAACCTCTACTATACAAATGGAGTCAAACTTGTTTTACTGAAATAAATCTCATATTTTTGCATTTACGGCAAGGGCAATACATCTTACCTGTTTCGCGCGTAATGCTTTGATTTCCAGCGAACTCCATAAAATGTTTCATCCCATCAGCATACTCTCGGGTGAGTAAGCCCGTTTCAGGATCGTTTTTTTCTTGATCCATCCAAGCTCGAAAATATATATTTGACATTTTGTTTGTTTGATACGTTTTCTTGATCACAACATGATGGTGTGTGGATATATAGGATTAACTTTCCTACCGTTTTCGACCGTTTTCACCTAATTTCGGTTACACTGGAAAATGACATATGGAGAACGTTTTTACTTGTCCCGTCGGCAGTTGTCGGTAATTAAGTGTGGTCGCTAACGGTCGGTAGCAGTAGTGGTCGGTAACGGTCGGTAGCAGTAGTGGTCGGTAACGGTCGGTAATTAAATGTGGTCGCTAACGGTCGGTGGCTTATTGTCGGTTCGGTTGTCGGACATAAAAGTGTGTGAGTGGTTGTCGGACGTATTGTCGGAATAGACGGTCGGTAACGGTCGGTAAAGTTATGGTTGTCGGAAGACGTCGGTATTTTCCGACCACAACCGACAACTGTTCTTCTAGTGCACAATCGGTGGCCAGTTGTCGGTTTCCTTGTCGGAAAATTCCGACAACAACTAAACGGTCGGAAAGGTTGTCGGTTTTACCCCTGTTTCTTGTAGTGCGTATGCATCTTTGGGATTGCTAACCAAATTATCAAAAACAGAGATGAGAAGATTCTTCTTCAATTAGCCTAATAGAGCGATGTAAAATCGCTTGGAAGTAAAAGACTGCAAACCAGAGATTTTACCTGTTCCTAAATCGATTCCAACAATATATTGTCTCCCAGAATCGACGCCATTGAAACCGTGATATTTCCTTTCTCTTCAGATCTCGAGAGAGAGATTGCATGTCTCATTTCAGCTCATATGTTCTTCAATGTCGCAAGCCGAGATTTCAGATTTAAAAAAAAAAATTATGTGGGTAAACCCGAAAACCCAAAAACCTGTTACGAGTTCACATTGTTTAACCCAACCCGCAATGGACCTGGCTCGCGAGTCCCATTACTTTTTGGACAACTCTGTAATCTCAGATTCTCTGTCTCCCTTATGGACGTCGTCTTCTCGCCACGGAGACGTAATCTCTCTCGAAAACCTCGATCAAAAGGATCCAAGTCTCTTCGAGAAAGCTCGCGACAAGGCTCCTCCTCCTCTGAGATTTCCCTTGGTATACCTCCTTTGCCTACGCTTAGTCATATTTTCATGTAATTTGATCAAACCCTTAAAAATGAGATTGATCTAGTCGTAAGATATTTTGTGTAGAGGACATATATATGGGTTACTCCTATCTAACTGAATATCTAATTAATCACAATATTTAGATGGAGAGCATAAGGAAATGGGACTTTGGATCACTCCGAACGTATTACTCCGTTGAACCTCATGAGAAGTTTCAAGAAGATGAGTTACTAGACATTAGTCTCCTTCCTCGTCTTCAAGAGGAGTTATGGAAGGCTCAATCGAGGATCAAAGAGCTTGAGGCTGAAAAGATTGGGTCAATGGATAATATCAGATCTTTCACCAGAAATCAGAAAAATGAAAGAGAAGAAAGCAATGGTGCATTCGTTGAATACTTGAAGGAAAAGTTAAGAAGAGAAAAGAAAGAAACGAAAAGAGCTAAAGCTGAGAACTCTATGCTAAAGAAGAAGATATCAGAGATGGAATCATCAACGAATCGATTGAGGAGAGAAAGAAACACACTGGAGAAGGTGTGCGAGGAACTGGTAATGAGAATCGATGAACTGAAAGCGAATACAAGAAGACTATTAGACGAGACAAATGAGGAGAGACAGATGTTGCAGAGGACTGATATGTGGAGGGAGGAAAAAGTTAGGGTTAAGTTAATAGATGCAAAACTTACCTTGCAAGAAAAGTGTGAGGAAATGAATTGGTTAGTGGTTGAGTTAGAGAAGTGTTTAGAGAAGGCAAGAGAAGTTGGAGGAATTGAGGAGACGAGCTTGAGAAGAGGCGAATGGTTAATAAAGACTGCAAGATCTTTTGAAGTTGCTCACAATAATATGGATTTTGAGAGCTTTAGGTATTTGTCTGAAGAAGATACTGTTTAACAACCTAATCGATCAAAATCAAAACTGTCGTAATATATATTATATTTTAATCAGAATTGATATGTAGAAATATGCTCCATTATTGTCTTTTTTTTTGTTTTATGTTATTTACATCAAATCCGTAACATTATTGATTTAACCGTTCTAACAATAAAACTATTAAGTCAATCGACAACGACATGATCGAATGAGCACGAGCTAAGTTCATGATTAAAAAATTAACGGGCAACATTTGAGACATTGATATGATTTTGGTCTTATGTGTTGAAACCTATGAAGACGACCATTTCCTAACTTTTTCATAGTTTGGAATTTGGACCTCAAAGATAAAGCAGAGATAACATTTGGATCCTTAAACCAATCATCACCTCAAAGTTACATGCATGTATAAATGCAGCTTTAGAAAAAGATTTTCTTAGAAGTAAAAATCATTGCCTCGTGAAATTCTAGAGAATTACTGGAAACTCATTGCCTCATGTATTTTGATAGTTTAGTTATGATGTGATTATTTTGAAAAAAAATAAGAAGTTATGATGTATTTATCAATCGTTGAATTCTATATGGCATATGACCGAGCTCTTTACATTTTGGTAGCTAACTAATGATTCAAACATCTAAAGTTATATTTTTTCTTCTACAGTCGGTGGATTAAATAATAATTTTAAAAAATAAATTTTGGCTATGGTTTTTTTTCTTTTCCAAATGTCAATTGTTTTGTTTGTTTCTTTATAAAGTGTAATAAATAAAAATCATGGTTTTGTGTATTTTATTTATTGTTTGGGAATAATGATTCATGGAATCTAGAGATCCAATCTTTGGCCAGCACATGGCCAATCGGATTATTCTCTTTTATTCATTCTCCAACTCCAGAACTTAATTAATAATCAAATCCCAATTATATACTAAATTTTAATAAAATTAAGTGTGTAGCTTGTCCCACTTTGCCGGGTTTATACAAGAATCTTTTTACATTTCTAAGAATCGAAATTAACAAATAAATAAATATTCTAAAGAAGAAAGTATACATTGCCACTGTCGAGAAAAAACAATAGTTTCTTGCATTATTGCATATTATATCAATTTTTAATAAATTCATCGTAATATAATGATATATATATATATAGAGTAATGTAAAATTGCGCTAGGTAGAGGTGGGAGAGGTCTAATGTGTGTGGGGTAATGAGTGAGAATAACATAATGACTTGTTTGTCTTGCTAAAAGACAACTTACCTGACTTATACAAATCATCTCTTCAAATTATTGCACATCAAAATTTAATTCTATCCCTACATTGATTTGGACGTATAATAATATTGTATTCTCAATACTTTTCTTTTGTATCTTCACTCTTTTTCGTTTTATATTTATTGTATCTTCTTTTTCACTATTTATTTTCATGTACTTTGCTTATATGGTTAATTTTTTGGCATTTATTATTTTTTCTCTTAGTATATTTTCGTGGAGCCAATCACGACTCTCATCTACATAGTTATAATGTGTAAAATGTAACAGTTAAATCTGAATAAATATAGAATCTAGTAGAGTTCTTTTTATTTTCTTACGAATCTAGCCGAATAAATTTAAATTAAATAATAACAATAAAATATAGTTGAATTTGGTAAAATTTAAAATATTAGTTTACTAAAAAATTAGATAATATTGTATCCTATAAAAAATTAATTTCAATATTTTTTTGGAATTTTGATTACATATAAAAATTAAATAATAACTAAAAGTATTTGTAAAATTATATAAGGATCCGCTATTTTTATCGGGTTTGGTTCAGTTTCTTTTATTTTGGGTCAGATTTATATTCATATTTTGAGTAGTATATCTAGTGCTACGTGAAATTATGCCCTAATGTAAAATATAACTAAAATCATTTTTTTCAAAAACTAATGAAATTGCATAACTCAATTGATTATGATTTTTTTCTCGTAAATAATATAACCAATAATAATACAAAAATAAAAAATAAACTGTACACTAAATGCAAAACTAGAATGCATGTAAACTAGTGCACGATGAAATGCATGAAACAAAAATAGTAGAAAGTAAATAATTTAGAGTTCTTTTTTTGTGACAAAAAAATTTTAAGAGTTCAAAAACAAAATCAAAAAGTTGCTGGAAAGAAAAAAAAATGGTGACATTAACCAAAAACTTGAAAAAATTGATTTTCGACAAAGCTAACTTGTGAAAACAAAGAAAAAACTTGAGGAATAAAAAAATTTAGCTTATTCTACTGGAATACTCAGTTACCAGTTAGTACTTATTTATATATATATATATATATACATTAATCTATAGACTATATCATGGAGTGTGTATAACTGTTATGGATTTTAACACGATCATATGGTGATATAGGATTCCAAGCACGATCAAGTAGTTGTGGATACTATGTGTTGAGTAAGGCTAATTAGATTAAGGTGTAAGATAAACTTTGATAAGTTGATTAAAGTTTAAGATAAGACCAAATAAAGTTCTAAATAGATTTAAGTTAGGTAAGATCTATTTAGATAAGATTAAGAGAAGATTTTCATGTGTTTTGGAAATCTATATATAGGTGAGTCTTTGAGTTGTAAAGACTAAGGAGCAAAGAATATGATTTGTGTATTATACAGTTTTGAGAAATTTTATGTTTAATACAAAGAAGACGTTTTAAAGGATTTGCTTGAGTGTTTGATACTTTATTTGGTATCAGAGCTAACCAGGTTAAAAGATCTTGAAGTTGAAGATATACTCCAATGATGGGAGACGACTTGAAAGCTTCGAAGAAAGACTATGTCCCGTCCTCTGTTTTGTGTCCAATGTTATCATCCACCAACTACACGGTGTGGGGGATGAAGATGAAGGTGGTCCTCCAAGTACACAAAGCCTGGGAAACAATCGATACTGGATCAGGTATTGATGAAGAAAATTATCGAGCAAAAGCGCTTTTGTTCCAATCAATCCCCGAGAGCCTAATCTTACAGATTGGAGAACAAAACTCTCCTAAAGCGTTTGGGAATTGATCAAAGCATTGAATCCAGGAGCTGAAAGAGTCAGAGAAGCGAGGCTTCAAACACTTATGTCAGAGTTCGATATACTTCGAATGAAAGAGATAGAAAATATAGATACCTTCTCTGGAAGGATGAAAGAGATAGCATTGAACTCAGCTGCTTTAGGTCAGACAATTGATGAGTCAAAACTGGTGACGAAGTTCCTCAATGCGTTACCTAGAAGCAAGTTCATACACTTGACAACTTCATTGGAACAAGTGTTGACTTAAACAAGACTAGTTTTGAAGACATTGTAGGAAGACTTAAAGCATATGAAGAGAGGATAAAAGAAGAAGAAGAAAATGAGTCACACGAGAATCTACTTTATTCAAGTACACACAACAACAAAGGACAAACATATGGAAAGGGAAAGGCTCGGTTTTCACAAAACATAGAGAAAAAGGATCGATCAAACATTGTTTGCTTCATGTGTGATAGGAGAGGGCACTTTGCCTCAGTGTGCCCAGAAAGGAGAAAGAAAATTGAAGAGCTGAATAAAGTAGAAGATAAACATGATGACTCAGAGACAGATGAAGCTGATGAAATATTATAAATGCACGAAGTGATTTTTCTTAACGAAGAGAAAGTGTTTCCAGAGAAGTTTGATAAGGGAAACAACGAGAGTGATGAGTGGTATCTTGAAAATGGGGCAAGCAATCACATGACTGGAGAGAAATCGTATTTCTCAGAGCTAAACTCAGAGATTAAAGGCAAGGTGAGATTTGGAAATGGTTCGAGTGTTAAGATTGAAGGGAAAGGCTCGATTATTTTCAAAACAAAGGTCGGGGATCAGAAGTTGATGTCAGAGATATATTACATTCCGAGTGTAAAAAGCAGTATTTTGAGTCGAGGACAAGCTACAGAAGAAGATTGTGAGGTCCTCATGAAGAATGAGTTTCTTACCTTACATGATAAGAATGGAAGACTGCTTATCAAAGTGAGAAGAACTGCGAATAGACTATATAAAGTAAGGCTGCAGATTGATAAACCTGTGACCTTTCTCTCAAAATTGTGTGATGAATCTTGGAAGTGGCATGTTCGTCTTGGACATGTTAGTTTTAAAGCTCTTAAGGATATGTCAGCACAAGAAATGGTATGACGCTTAACTAAGATAGCAGTTGACAATCAGATTTGTAAATCATGTCTAGTAGGAAAACAGACACGACTTAAGTTTCCGAAGACAAGCAGTTTTAGAGCATCGAAGGTATTTGAATTAGTGCATGCTGATCTATGTGGTCCTATATCTCCTGCAACACCAGCTCAGAACATGTACATTTTCGTCTTAATTGATGATTTTACGAGGTATATGTGGACATTGTTACTAAAAGGAAAGGGAGATGCGTTCACAAAATTCAAAGACTTCAACACTATGATTGAGAAAGAGCACGAAGGGAAGGTCTTGATGCTGAGAACTGATAGAGGAGGAGACTTCATGTCAAAGGAATTTCGTGTCTACTGTGAAAAAAATGGGATCAAAAGACAATTGACTGCTCCCTATTCACCACAGCAAAATGGTGTAGTAGAACGACGAAATAGAATGTTAATGGAGATGACTCGTAGCATTCTCAAGGCCATGAAAGTTCCAAATTATTTATGGGGAGAAGGAGTGAGACACTCTACTTATCTGATAAATCAAGTTACAACTAGATCTCTGCGAAATCAAACTCCTTATGAAAGTTTTAAGAAGAGGAAACCAAGGGTTGATCACATTCGAGTATTTGGGTGTATAGCTTATGCCAAGGTTAAAGCTGCAGGTTTAAGGAAGCTTGATGATCGTTCACAAACTCTAGTACATCTTGGTAATGAACCAGGGACTGAAGCATATAGACTCCTGAACCCAACAACCAAAAGAATAGTCATAAGTAGAGATGTTACCTTTGCTGAAAATCAAGCTTGGAATTGGAAGGGAGACGAAGAGAATGTTAGCTCAGGATCTCAAGTTTTTCAGTTACCATGGGAAGAGTTACAAGAAGATGGTTTGGAGTCTGAGGGTCATAAATCTCATGAGAATACTGAACATGCTGCAGAAGACATCGAAACTGTAACAGAGGAGTTTGTCACAGAAGGAACAACTCAGCCAATACGTAGGACTCAATGACAAATACATACACCAACTTACCTGAACGATTATGTTTTTCGCGCAGATGTTGAGTGCGAAATACTGTTGCTCTCTCTTAACAACGAACCACTAAATTATGAAGAGGCTAAAGTTTTAGAAGAGTGGAATAAGGCTTGTATAGATGAGATCAATTCTATCCGAACAAAACAAGAGATGGAAGCTGGTGGATAAGCCTTACAGAGCAAAAGTAATTGGTCTAAAGTGGATATTCAAGCTTAAAAGAAATGTCGATGGATCAATTAACAAGCACAAAGCTTGTTTAGTTGCAAAGGGATATGCACAGCAAGCGGGTATCGACTTTGATGAAGTTTTTGCTCCAGTAGCACGCATAGAGACAATACGCTTACTCATGGCACTCTCAGCTTACAATGGATGGGAAATTCACAATTTAGATGTGAAAACAGCCTTCCTACATGGAGTTTTGACCGAAGAAGTCTATGTAACACAGCCTGTTGGGTTTGAAAAGAAGGGAGAAGAAGAGAAAGTTTTCAAACTCTCAAAAGCACTATATGGACTTTGACAAGCACCTCGCTGTTGGAACACTAAGCTTGATGAGATACTAAGAAGCCTTTTGTTCAGGAGATGTGTGAATGAAAGCTCTGTATACAGAAAGGAGGAATGTATGAATTGCTTGATAGTTGCAGTATATATCGATGATCTCTGTGTAACAGAAAACACACAGAAGATCATCGAAGATCTCAAAGCCTCAATGTCAAGAAATTTCGAGATGTCAGATTTAGGGAGACTGAGTTTCTATCTCGAAATAGAAGTGAATCAAAAGGAAGATGGGATTGGGGTTAAAAAAGAAGCTTATGCTAAGAAGATACTTAAGGAAGCTGGACTTGAAGACTGCAACATGACTCATGTACCAATGGAATTTGGACTCAAACTGAGTAAGTCAAATGAATCTGATCTAGAGATAGATGCAACAGATTATCGAAGAAAGATTCGCTGCCTTAGATACTTGTTGCATACAAGACCTGATCTAGCATTCTTAGTAGGTATGTTGAGTCGATATATGCATCAACCGCGAGAGTCACATGGAAGAGCATTAAAACAGAATCTCAGGTACTTAAGTGGAACGTTGAATTATGGTTTAATCTACAAGAAAGGAGGATCAAAGTTGCTGATTGGTTATAGTGACAGTGGGGCTCACAGAAACAGAACACGATTTCACTTTTTTCATGTGAATCAGAGTTCATGGCTGCAACAGAAATCTCTAACCAAGCTATATGGTTGCAGGAATTACTGAGTGAAATAACAGCAAGAGAGAGCTTAAGAACAGTGATCTGAATCGACAACAAATCAGCTTTGGAGTTGACAAGAAATCCTGTTTTTCATGGACGTAGCAAGCACATCCATAAACGCTATCATTTCATTCGAGAATGTATAAGTAATGACCAGATTGGTGTCGAGCATGTACCAGGAGAAAGGCAATTAGCAAACATTCTTACAAAGCTTTGGCAAGGATCAAGTTCAAACATATGAGAAGCCTCATTGGAGTTCAAATCATTTGTGAGAAAGAAATGAAGCTTAGAAGCGAGAATGTTGAGTAAGCTTTATTAGATTAAGGTCTAAGATAAACTTTGATAAGTTGATTAAAGTTTAAGATAAGACCAAATAAAGTTCTAGATAAATTTAAGTTAGGTAACATCTATTTAGATAAGATTAAGAGAAGATTTTCATGTGTTTTGGGAAACTATATATAGGTGAATCTTTGAGTTGTAAAGACTAAGGAGCAAAGAATACGATTTGTGTATTAAACAGTTTTGAGAAAGTTTTTGTTTAATACAAAGAAGACGTTTTAAATGATTTGCTTGAGTGTTTGATACTTTACTATGAACACAGGTTTGCCTAGATCCGACGTTTTGAAAGCTTGAAAGTCAGACTCGAGTGGTGGAGATCGAGTGATGGGCTCGAGTTGGGACTGTGAAGTGGTGGAAGTGATGAACTCGATCAGATCTAGACGAGTGAAGGAGTCGAGTGATGATCTTGGTTGCAGCGAAAATGAAGATCTAACAAAGGGAGATGAACATAACGATTGACTTAGGGATTGATTTAAACTACCAAGAGAGGTGAAAATCTCTTAATCTAAACACCTTGGATATGACGCACACAAAGAGCTAACAAGTAAGAGGATATGACACACCTCGATGATCAAACAAAAGAAAAATATTTTGATTAAAATCTTTGATGAAGAATATAAACTAAGGTTCAAGCATATAAATAGTCTCAGCCACAAAATGGGCCTTAGAATAAAATGGGCTAAGAATACAAATCACCAAAACATACGACAAAAACTTAAAAAGAGTCTAAATAAAGCCTTAGTCGAAAATGAGTTTTCTTTCTCCTTCTTAGCATGTTGTCAATGAGGAATGGTGTAAAGTGTGTGTTACAAACCTCATTAAAAACGTTGTTCTATAAAAACCCAATGAGACAAAACTAGACACAAGGAAATGAGTATAAGAACACACACCTTTCATTGACAACCCTTAGTCGGCTTGAATTAAAACCAATATGGTTTGATTAGCCATTAGACTAAGGATGCTTTCAACTTGAATTAGCATTGTGCTAATAACTTGTTCAAGTAATTTAGCATTACCTCGAGTAATAGGTTCAATCGGCAAATCAAAAGCTTGTTGAACTCTTTCAGGTCTGAGCTCCATAGTGTCTTCTTGTTCTAGTGCGTGTTGATGGTCCATGATCATATCATACCCTCCCTCTCAAAAGGATTTTACCTTAAATCCAAATCATCTGCAATGAAATGAGCCAAGTCAGCAACATTAAAACTACTACTTACAGTATACTTTCCATGGAGATCCAACTGATTAGCATTGTCATTGATCTTCTTAACAATCTTGAAAGGGTCGTCCATTCTAGGCATCAACTTCAATTTTCTCTCATTTGGAAACCTATTTTCCTTAGGTGAATCCAAACGAGATACCTTCCTTGAAAAGCACATCTTTGCGACTTTTATTAGCTTGCTCATCATACTTCTTTGTTTTCGCCTCTATGTTGGTTTTGGCTTGCTAATGAAGCTTCTTGACAAATTCAACTTTCTTTTGTCCATCCATGCTAAGTTTTTCACTCAAAGGTAAATGCATTAGATCCAAATAAGAGCTGGGATTAAACCATAAACAATTTGAAATGGAGAAAACTTAGAGGTTGAATGCACATAATGATTATATGCAAACTCAACATGTGGCAAGCAATCATCCCAAGTCTAAAGTTTTTTTCTAACTCAAGCCTTAAGGAAAGTAGACAAGGTTCTATTAACTACTCCAGTTTGACCATATGTTTGTGGATGACAAGTAGTAGAGAACATCAATTTGATACCTAGCTTAGACCACAAGGTTTTTCAAAAATAAGTAAGGAACTTAGCATCACGATCTGAAACTATAGTCTTAAGCATACCATGAAGTCAGACTATCTCCCTAAAGAAAAAGCTAGCAACATTAACAACATCATCATCCTTGTGACAATGAATAAAATGTGCCATTTTAGAGAAACTGTATACTACTACAAAGATTGAATCTCGTCCATGTCTAGTCCTAGGCAATCCCACAATAAAATCCATAGAAATATCATGCCAATGATGCAAAGGAATATGAAGAGGAGTATACAGACCATTGGGTTGTGTTTTGGCCTTAGCCATTTTACACGTTAGACACTTAGCACAACACCTTTCGACATCACGTCTCATATGTGGCCAATGGAAGTGTTTTTACATGTTCTGCATTGTATTAGCCACTCCAAAATGGTCCATTAATCCCCCAGCATGAGCTTCCTTAACAAATAATTCTCTCAAAGAAGAGTTAAACACACACAAAGGATTATCATAGAATAGAAAACATCTCGTACCAATAGTATATGCCAAAAGCAAACTTCCCAAATGCAGCAAAAGTCTCCTTAAAATCAGAATTATTAGCATAAAGAGACTTGATATGTTCAAAACAAAGAAACTTAACCTCAATAGGTGCATGTAAGGTGTACCTTTTGGATAATGCATCGGCCACAACATTATCTTTACCTTTTTGTACATGATGATATAGGGAAAATGTCTCAGTAAATTCGACCCACTTAGCATGTCTATTGTTAAATTTTTGTTGACTTTTTAGATGCTTCAAGGACTCATGATCAGTGTGAACTACGAATTCCTTAGGTCATAGGTAGTGTTGCCACGTTTAGAGAGATCTCACAAGAGCATATAGTTCTTTGTCATATATTGGGTAGTTGAGTATTGCTCCTCCAAGCTTCTCACTGAAATTAGCTATTGGCTTTCTATTTTTCATAAGAACAGCCCCAATACCTACACTAGAAGCATCACGCTCGATCTCAAAAGTGCATTTCTTTAGATTAGCATAGAGTTCCAAAGTGCATTTCTTTAGATTAGCATTAAATTATTTCCTTCTTAAGTACAACCAAGACCATCCTAATGTGTTGTACATGCTCTTCTAAACTTTTGTTAAAAACCAAAATGTCATCAAAATAAACCACCACAACAACGCCTATGAATACTCTTAAGACATGGTTCATTAACCTCATGAATTCACTAGGAGCATTGGTCTGACCAAAGGGCATATCTAACCACTAAAATAAACCTTATTTCATTTTAAAGGCAGTTTTCCACTCATCACCTTCTTTCATCCTAATCTGGTGAAAACCACTATTTAGATCAACCTTATAGAATATCTTAGACGCATGCAACACATCTAACAATAATGATTTTAATGAACTCATGAACAATACAGAGAAACTTGGTAGCCCGCAACACAATGGGTATACCTTCTATGATTTTAGGAATATGGCCTCCGACTCCAAGATTACGGATGTCTTTAGTACTAGTAATATGCTATCGTGGGCTGGTTAGAGGGACATTATTTGGATCGAATAACGGTAGGATAAATGTTTTGGTAATGATTCTTGGTTTCCCCTGTTTCCGCAGTTATCCATTGAGTATCTGAACAGATGTGCATCTGACATAGGCCCATGCTTCTTTCTTTCATTGGATCAGATACACGACGTGATACTCATCGTTTATCTTTTGATAGTATATGGGTTTCAAAAGATGGTTTTGGTGATGTTATTGCTGCATGTTAGGGTATGGATACAAATTCTCACGACTTATCAGTATCTAAGAGGTTAAAATGTATAAAGGAAATAGCAAAATGGAAAAAATCATCAAATGTTAATTCTAGACCAATATTAAGTTAATGGAATCAAGTCGCGAAGAGAAATAATCCAAAACAGGAATAATCCAAAAGCTTTCCAGATTGTAACACTCTCCAGAGAATTAAAAGTAAGAATATTCAAAATGGAATTCATATGTTGCGGGATGACAATGGCCGTGAATGTTTCTTAGAAGGATCAAAAAGAGAGGTTGCTTCAACATATTTTTGGAAGATTTTTATGAGCTCTGAACCACATAACATGGAAGAGGTTTTTAGTGGTTTATATCCCTGAGTTACATCAGAAATTAATAGACAATTGCTGATGGGTTCTCGGCTAAGTTCTATCAACAATTCTGGAATGTTGTTGGACCGCAAGTCTGCTCTGAAGTAAAGTGTTTTTTATCATGGGATCGCTGCCCACGGAGTGGAACTTTTCACAAGTTTGTCTTATACCAAAGATTCCAAATCCTTCGGGAATGGATGATATGCATCCAATAAGCCTTTGTACGGTTCATTATAAGATAGTATCGAAGATAATATGCCTTCAGTTGAAGAAGATTTTTCATATTGTTGTATCCGAAACCCAAGGGGCTTTTGTATGAGGTATAATCATTTCCCATAACATACTTGTGGCACACGAGGTTATTCACTCGTTGCAAACGAATGCCAGATAAGCTAAGGGTTATATGGCGATCAAAAATTACATGTCCAAAGCATATGAACGAGTTGAGTGGTCGCTTTTGCAACTACTTTTGAAGAAGATTGGTTTTGAAGATAGATTGATATTGTGGATCATGCAATGTGTTTCGACAATCACATACACGATAATCTTGAATGAAAACTTTCACGGTGAGGTTATCACTCTTCCTGTTTAATCTATGTAGAGAATCCTTAGTTCATATACTTAATCAAGCGGAAAAATCCAAGCAGATTACGGGTATTTGTATTGCTCCCTCATGTTCGGTGGTCCACCATCTACTATTTGCTAACAGTAACTTCTTGTTATGTAAAGCGATAATGGGTTGAAAGAGTATTGGCAAAAGTTGTTCTTTATTATTGATTAGGATTACATATATATATATACAAGTAACTTAACATAATTCGATTTACAAGATATATCCCTAAGATATTGAAAGTTGTATATTTCCATAACTTATACCCCCCTCTCAAGTTGGTGGTGAAATGTTTTGAATCCCCAACTTGGAGAGAAGATAAGTAAATTGCGGAGTAGGTGAAAATTTAGTGAGAAGATATGCATGTCGATCATGTGTAAAAAGATGAGGCATAGTAATGAGCTTGGAGGTAACTGCATCCCGTACAAAATGACAATCTCTTTCAATGTGCTTTGTTCGCTCATGAAATACTGTATTTGCGGCAATGTAGATTGCAGACTTGCTGTCACAATGAAGCGGTAATGAATCCTCATGAGTAATACCAAATGTAAAGAGAAGTTCTTTTAACCACTTGATCTCGCGTAATGCATATGCCATCGACCGATATTCAGCTTCCACCGATGATAAAGAGACGTGTCTTGCTTCTTTGTTTTCCAAGAAATTGGAGAACAACCAAGTAGAATAATATATGCATTATGCGAACGATGAGTTAAAGGACAAGCTCCCTAATCAGCATCGCAATACGCTGTGAGCTTGAGATTCACATTACAACGTAATAGAATACCTTGTCCTGGACAACCCTTGAGATATCGAACCACTTTCAGTGATGTCTGCTAATGTGCTTCCAGTGGTTTTTGCATGAACTGTGATAGTATGTGTACATAATAAGAGAGCTCGTGTCGAGTAAAGAGAAGATATATTAAAGGACCCACCAAACGACGATAAGGTTGAGGATCAAACATCAGATCAAGAATGTGCTAGAAATACAAGAGGAGAATGGATATAGGTCTTCTTGGATGCTTTGAAGGCTCAAAAAGAGAAATCATGGGGTGTATACTAGAGAGACTGCAGTAATGGATGCAAGGATGGTTTGCAAAATCTCTATCTCAAGGAGGGAAAAAGACCTTAATTATAGTTGTAGCTTCTTCACTGCCTGTATACACAATGATGTGCTTTAAACTTATGGTTCATACTTGTACAAAGATCACTTAAGCGATGAGAGAATTCTAGTGGAGCGGCAGCATTAACAAGCAGAAGATACCTCGGGTAGCTTGGAAGAAACTTTGTAAGAAAAAAATCTGACAGTGGCCTCGGGTCTAAAGATCTAATACTATTTAATCAAGCACTGCTTAAGGAATAGGTCTAGCGGATCATAAACAAACCAAATTCCCTTATGGCTCGGCATATTTTTTAGGAGCTCATCAGTCTTAGATTACGGAATTGGCTATTGCCCATCTTATCATTGGTGTAGCTTGATGTTTGGAAGAGATCTTGTAAAGCATAGTCTTATTAAGAAGCTAGGTAATGGCTTTTTTTTCTTTTCTTTTTTGTCAACGACAAATTATATTGGGCCACAACTGGCCGACCCAATAGCCAAATTCCTACACAATGTAGGCGGGGGGACTCGATCCCTGGTTCTTAATAACTCCAAAACAACATGAATTGGCTATTTATTTATTAGTTGATATGTATGTAAATTATATATGGATATTTATACAAGTTTAGAAGTAGCTACAAAATTTTAACATAATTATTATATATTTCAAAATTTTATTTTATTTTTTTAAATATTTTTTATATAATTTTATATATTTTTGTTATTTTCTATATTATTTTTATTTATTTTTTAAATGTTAGTAAAAAATCTTCAAAAAAATTTTGGTCGTTATGTTGTTTTTTTGAGAGTTGCTGATTGCTAGCGACTACTTCCAGCGACTGATCGATGAATTTTTCAGCGATTGAAAAACGTAATCGATGGTGACTAGCTACTACCAAAAAAACATGATTTAATCGTTATCGTTAGTCATTGTCACTAGCGGCTGCCAAAAAAAAGACTTAAGTGGTTTTACACTACCAGTGAAGAATATAATGTACGAAGGGGATATATGCATGCAGAGTTGGAAGCAGATCCAACTGATGTCTCCAATCATCAATTACCTCTAGAAAGGAGCACGTGGATGAAATTGTGGAAAACACTAGCATCTCAAATGATTCAATCACACGGGAAGCGGTCTAGAAGATCCTCCTCACCATAGAGCTGGTGAATCCTGGTTAGGTTTTCCTCAGTATAACTTATGTTTTGCAGTCTCACATAACCTGTACTCAAACTTTGATCGTTTTAAAATAATAATGCTTATTTTCAAGGGGAAGAAAAGAACACTGACCTCCCCGTCAAAATCCATGTATGATTTATCAATTTCCTTCATTCTTGTTCAAAAAATTTATTTGTTGCAGCAAAATTAATTAACTATCTTTTCTTAAGTTGTAATTGTATTACACAAAGTAAGTTTAGTCAGGTAATAAATATTCTAGATAGACTAATATATTTAGAATCTATGTTATGAAAGATATATCATCATTCTAATTGGTTACCAAAAGTAAATATTATATTATATATACGCAATACATGAAATAAAGTAACATAGTCTTGCAATAAATCTTAACTATCTATAAACAATAAACACAATCTAATATGTTGTGAAACTCGAAATGTATCTACTAGTTCTGAATTGCTACCCAATAAATTATGCAAATGGTGATTAACCGATTTGATAACACCATCATTTAATAGGATATTGACAGAAGATTAGGGTATAAAGATGACGATAACAGAGCCGGTTTAAGAGGGCATGACATTCACGGCAACTGTCCAGGGCTACCAACATGTTTTTTTCTTCTATTTTTTTTTACACATTTGTAGTTTACAAATATTTTTTTCTAAAAGGCCCAGTTTATTTTTAAAACATTTAAAAGGGCTTGAAATTTTTTTAACCGTATAATAAAAGCCCAAATATTTTATTTTTTAAAAAAAAAAGATCCAAAATTTATAAATAACTATAAAAAAAAATTTTAAAAAAATATACTTTTTCCCATGAGCCCACAACATTATTGAGCCGGGCACTGGACGACAATAATCTCAACAGCTTTATAAGTTGAAGTAAACCACATAGATATTGTAATGTCTACGAATATATGAATCTACATTATAAACTACAACGATTTAATGAGCACACATAGAATTCGGTTCACTTTTGATTTTGCGACAAGTAATATTGTGAACAAGATTTACAACTTTTTGGCGCCAATTTGGCAAGTTGACAAGTGTTTTTTTCTAAGACTTTCTCAAGTTCAAATTAAATAATGACAAAGAAAAAAAAAAGAGAGTGTGGAGTGATAAACACGAGCTTCACGGTAGCGCGTCACGTGCCATGTCTCGTTTGTTACAGCGTCTCCAAATTGTTTATCTCTTGACTCTTACGTGTGGGTAATGTAGGCCTTTTTTATCCACATTTATCTGACTCTTTATACTTCTCTTTTTTTACATTTTACTCCTCCTTTTTCAATAATGTTTCTAGAAATATCCCTTTACTTATTTGTGATCACTAAGATTCTTATTTGATTTGACCAAAGACAAAAGAGATGGTCTCAATTCAAAATTCGTTGCGCTTATAACATGCCAGAATATTTAATACATTTCGTGTGAACTTTTTCCATCTTAAAGTTGCTTCTATATTTTGATTTCAACGGTGGAAATTAACTCCATCTAAGAAGGACCACTACATTTTAATTAAAGTTTTTTAAAGAACACTAGATCAAAATAATTATCTTTATTATTAGAAAATATATTCAAAACTAACCAACAAAATCTTAATGTTCTCTCTTGAAAAATCATAGGCTCGATTTCACCAAGTATATATAGAGATATCTAACACTTTGATATCTCTTTGACAAATCTTATTCCAAATAGAAAATAGTTATTCTTAAATCTATCTAGAATCTTAACAAACTCTTCTTATCTTTAGAATCTTTTATTCTAAAGATATCTTGAGTATGAAGTAACTTGAAGATAATCCAACAATCTCCCTTCTCAGCTTCAAGTCTTTGTCTAAAATGTATTGTACTCCAATAAGGCTTCTCATATGCTTAAACTGGATTCTTGCAAGGACTTTAGTTAAGATGTCTGCACGTTGTTCCTCTCCCGATATGTGCTTGACGACAACTCGACCTTTTTCAACACACTCTCTGATGTAATTGTATCTCTTGTGTATGTGTTTCGATCGACCATGAAAAACAGAATTCTTAGTTAATTCAATCGCTGATTTGTTGTCGATGTTGATCTCAACTTTGTCCACTTTTTTGCCTTTGATTTCTTCCAACTAATCCTGCAGCCAAATTTCTTGTTTTGAAGCTTTAGTTGCAGCCATGAATTCCGCTTCACAAGATGATAATGCCACTATACTTTTCTTCTATGAACACCAAGTAATAGGCGATTCTCCAAGATAGAAAATATGTCATGTTGTGCTTCGACCATCATCCAAGTCTATGCAATGACTACTATCACTATAACATGTGAGCTTCGGAGTATCACCTTTCTTATATACCAAACCGTGGCTTAAGCTTCCTTGTAGATATCTTAGATATGTTTCAAAGCTTTCTCATGAGAAGCTCTCGGATTCTGCATATATCGGCTAATCACTCCAACTGAGTAAGCCAAATCAGGTCTTGTGTGTAGGAGATAATGCAAGCAAACGATCCTTCTTCGATACAAGGTAGTATCTACCTCAGGTTCTTCGTTTGTTCTAGACAACTTTAAACCAAATTCCATAGGAATGTGCGTAGCATTACAAGCCTCCAAACCTGCCTCCTTTAGAAGTTTGTGTGCATAAGCTTCTTGTCTTATGGTGATTCCTTCCTTTGTTTGCTCTACTTCAATTCTCAGATAGTAGCTTAGCTTTCCTAAATCTGTCATTTCAAACTTAGTGGACATAGCTGCCTTGAACTCTTTGATCACACTCAAAGAACTTCCTGTGCAAACAAATCGTCAACATACACCGCGATGAGAGTAATTACACTCCTTCTTCTTTTCAGTAAATTGAGCTCTCTTTAGAGCATCTCTCAAGTCTAAACATCTTCAAAATCTGGTCTAGTTTAGTGTTCCACGCTCTTGGAGCTTGTCTCAAACCGTAGAGAGCCTTAGATAGTTTGAAAACTTTATGTTCCTCTCCCTTCTTTTCAAAACCATCGGGTTATTGCACAAATACGATTTCATTCAACTCTCCATGTAAGAAAGTCGTCTTGACATCTAAATGGTATATCTCCCAGCCATTGGAAGCCGCTAAACCAATAAGCAGACATACGGTTTCTATCTGAGCCATAGGTGCGAAGACTTCATCAAAATATATCCTGGAACGTTGTGCATAACCTTTTGCAACGAGACGCGCTTTGAACTTGTTGATTGTGCCATCTGCATTTCTTTTAATCTTGAAAATCCATTTCAAACCTATTATCTTAGCACCATATGGCTTATCAACCAGCGTCCATGTATTGTTCTTATATATAGACTCAATCTCTTCTAAGCATGCATTCCTCCACTCTTCGCTATCTTTAACTTCATCATAACATGATGGCTCATCATTGACCAACAAGAGAAGCCTTTCACATTCACTATCCACAACAAGAACATAATCTTGGAGGTAAGAAGGTGGTTGAACCTGTCGGCTTGTTCATTGCAAGGTTTCTTCCTCCAATGTTGATCGTTCTTGTTCTTGCTCTGTTTCGTTTTCTGTTTCATCAACATCATGTTCTTCTGTGTTTTGTGTCACAACTGATCCATGACCCTCATCATGAAGAAGTCCCAAAGTCATACGAAAGATTCCCGGTGAACTAGTTTCCTCTTGATTCACTCCCTTCCAATTCCAAGCACTCTTCTCATCAAAAATAACATCACGGCTAACCATAATCCTTTTGGTCTTTGGATTATATAAATGTTATGCTTTAGAGCCTGGCTCCACTCCTAGATGTATCAAGATCTGACTTCGATCATCTAGCTTCCTTATTAAAGCCGAATCGATCTTTGCATAAGCTAAGAAACCGAAAATACGTAAATGACCAATGCTTGGTTTCTTGTTCTTCAAACACTCATATGGAGTCTGTTTTAGCAAGGCTCTTGTCGGTACTCGATTAATCATATAAGTCGAATGTCTCACACCTTCTCCCCACAGAAAATTTGGTACATTCATTGCCTTAAGAATGCTCCTTGTCATCTCCATTAGTGTCTGATTACATCTTTCTACAACCCTGTTCTGTTGTGGTGAATACAGAGCTGTTAATTGTCTCTTAATCCCATTCTTGTCACAAAAATCCTTGAAAGCTTTCAAAGTAAATTCACCTCATCTATCTGTTCTCAACACAAGAATCGATTTCTCCAAATCCTTTTCTATTTGAGACTTAAACTCTCTGAATTTTTCGAATGCCTCATGCTTTTCTTTAAGAAGAATTGTCCACATGTATCTAGTGTAATCATCAATAATCACAAAAATATACCTGTTAGACGCTGGTGTAGGTTGATTTATAGGACCACAGAGATCCGCATGGAGTAGTTCCAACGCCTTAGAAGCTCAGAACAATGTCGCTTTTGGAAAGCTCAACCGAGTTTGTTTACCAACCAAACATGATTCACACACTTGCTTTTCTCCTTCAATCTTTGGCAAGCCATGCACCATCTCATGTGTTGACATTATTTTCACTGTGTTGAAACTTAAATGCCCTAACCTCGCATGCCACTTCCATGATTCTTCTTCTATCTTTTTGCATAAAGACAAACCGATTTTCCTATTTCTAGGAAAAATTTGTACAATCTGTTTGCAGATTTCTTTACCTTGACAAGTAATCTTCCATTAGGATCGTGTATGGTTAAGAGATCTCCTTTCACCACAACCTCACAGCCGACATCAGTAGCTTGTCCTAAGCTAATTATGTTACTTTTTAGTCTCGGAATGTAGTATATATCGGTCATTAGTTTCTGTTCTCCATTCTTAGCCTGAAAAAGTATCGATCATTGCCCTTCTATGTTAACACACGATCCATCACCGAATTTTACCTTCCCCTTAATCTTTGTATTCAATTCGGAGAAGTAAGCTTTCTCTTATGTCATATGGTTGCTTGCACCATTATCTAAGTACTAAAGTCCCTAATTACCTTGTCTTTCTTGGTACTTCTTTGGCCTCATCTTCATTTCATTGAGAAGTATGACTTCATGCATATAAAGCGATTTATCCGCCTCTTCTTTCTCGTCATCATCATCTTCCTCTTCAACTTTGTTCATCTGTTCCATCATTTTCTTTCTTTCTGGACATACCGAAGCAAAGTGACCCTTTTTGTCACATCAAAAACACACTATATTCGATCGATCTTTGTTACCTTTGCTTCTCTCTTGAGAGTTTGCTCGTCCTCTTCCCTGAAACTTACCTCGTCCTCTCGAGTTATCATACTCGGTGTTGGAGTAAAGAAGATTCTGCTGAGTATCCATATTGTTATCTTCATCAGAAATCCTCTCCTCAAACGATTTAAGTCTCCCAACAATATCTTCAAACCCTGTTTTGTTTAAATCCAGAACTTGTTCCAAGGAGGCTATGATGTGAATGAATTTGTTTTGTGGCAAACCATTAAGAAATTTCTTGACTAGTTTGGGTTCCTCAATAACTTGCCCTAATGCCGATGATTTTGATGCGATCTCACTCATCCTTCCTGAGAAAGCATCGATATTCTCTGTTTCTCTCGTTATCATTCTATCAAATTCTAATATCAAGGTCTGAAGCCTTGCTTCTCTAACTCTCTCAGCTCCTAGATTTCTCGACTTGATAGCTTCCCAGATTTCCTTCGGTGAATCTTGCTCTCTAACCTGTAGGATTAAACTTTCATGTATTGACTGAAATAAGAGAGTTGTGGCTAGGTGATTCTTATCTTCAACGCTTGAACCACTTTCGACCGCATCCCAAACCTTATGAACCTGAAGCAAAACCCTCATACGCATTGACCAGACCATGTAATTCGTAGATGTGAGCATCGGACACACAACATAAGAAGGAACCAAGTCTTTCTTCATTACCTTAACGTCTCTTTTCATGTCGTCTCCCATGTCTTAAGACCTCGTGTAACAAAGTTATCAACGTAAACCTAAAGCTCTGATACCAAATAAGGTTTCTTAAAGAACACTAGATCAAAATAGTAATCTTTATTGATTAGAAAATATGCTCAAAACTAACCAACAAAAGCTCAATGTTCTCCCTTGAAGAATCATAGGCTCGATTTCAATAAGTATATATAAAGATATCTAACACTTTGATATCTCTTTGACAAATCCTATTCCAAATAGAAAATAGTTATTCTTAAATCTATGTAAAATCTTAACAAACTCTTCTTATCTTTAGAATCTTGAGTATGAAGTAACTTGAAAATTATCTAACATTAAATAGGGTTTATATAACAAAAAAATCTCTTATGGGGTGTTTTTGTAAGAAATTAAAAATGATATATTTTGCAAATTTATATTTTCTCAAATTTTTACAATTCTTTTGGACTCTTGTGCTCAGAAAAATTCTATATATACTCCTCCATTTCGCTTCGTTTATAACTTATAGCGAAATCTCTAATTACTTAATATCTGAATGTTAAAGATTGTTATTCCAAACGTGATTTAATTAAAAATAATTAAGGATCAAAGAAGCTTCAATGGCAAGAGGTCGAAAGCTGACG
Source organism: Lepidium sativum (assembly GCA_023374145.1). Taxonomy (NCBI): domain Eukaryota; kingdom Viridiplantae; phylum Streptophyta; class Magnoliopsida; order Brassicales; family Brassicaceae; genus Lepidium; species Lepidium sativum. The sequence goes on along the minus strand of JAKUCM010007241.1, from coordinate 5,316 downwards.
ATGAGCCAGAGCGAGAGGTATCTCGGAAGCAGCTACAGTTACGGTGACAGTAACGGAAGCTCCGCCACCGACGAACCAGAGCTCACGGAGGAGGATATTTGGTCACACGGCGTTGATCACAGCGCTGAAGATCGTCCAGAGATTGAGGAATTTCATAGCGCGTGTAACTCACGTGATGTTATGGTGAGAAATGGGCGTGTGGGTGGTGGTTTGTCGCTGGCGTTTGAGGACTTGTCATCGTCGCCGAGGATCGTACACCAGATACGCGGCGGAGGAGGAGGAGAAGGGGGTGGAGGGGTAGGTAGAATCGAGCGGAAGTTGGCGTCGTCGGCGCCGGTGAACGTGCCGGACTGGAGTAAGATATACCGAGTGAACTCGGTTGAGTCGATACACGAGTCGGAGGAAGAGGACGAAGAAGATTCAGGGATGATGATGCCGCCGCACGAGTACCTAGCGAAGAGCCAGAAGCGACGGAGCAGGAAATCAGGCGGAGGAGGCGGTGGTGCGTCGGTGTTTGAAGAAGTTGGAAGAACTCTTAAAGGACGAGAATTAAGGCGCGTTCGCGATGCGATTTGGAGCCAAACAGGCTTCTACGGCTAAGTTAGTCAAGTATATAACTAAACCATAAAAAACATTATAAATTTTCAACTATAAACTTGAAAAAAAAAATTGCTTATTTTGTCAGGTTTTAGGATTAATTTTGCAACTTTTTTTTAATCCCAAGCGTAATATATGTATTAGATTTATTTTATCTTCCCATGCAAATGTTTCTTTTATTAGATGTCTAGATTGGTTGTGGGAAATTTTTCATGAACCGATGTGTATAATTTTTCTGCCTCTATCTTTTTCTGAGTATTGATTAATTTCAAGATTGCAATGTCTTTATAATATTACAGAAATATAAGATGGACAATATAAATTCAGTATCATTGGTTATAAAATCAAATTATTTCAGTATGATAAAAAGTTAGTTAATTTGACAAAAAAAACAAGAGAGAACAAGTTAGTTCATAATTTGTGAGAGGAACTTAGAGTTAATTATTGAGTTCGAGTCTCGTTTCAGATCATTAAAGGTTTATAACATGAACATCTTAAACATATATAGTGGGCAATGATAATAATAAGCTATGCAAATTACTTATATAATGTTCTTTATCGTAGTGTTAATTCTTTTATAATTGTATATATATATATATGATGAATAACATATTAAACGTGTTGAAGCGATTCATATGTCATGTAGTACGTAACAAGAATATTAATGATTAAGAAGCTATAGTGTTTATAAATAGAAGATTGATTTGTCAATGTAATATATTAGGTGTGAAAGTGAAGTATTTGTATAATTAATGAGAACAGATGTGTCCTTGCAACATTATTGTGTCCACAGGTAAACTGTCCAAAGAATCCACTTCAAAGTGGGGGCACTCACGAGCAAGAAAAAGACACTATTTTCTATTCATTTTCCCAATAAAATCGTCATTGTTCATCAAATGGCATCTTCCTTGTATACTTTACCTAGTCACATAAGTCATAACACCCAAAATGATTTAATGAGATAACTAGTTTATACTTTATATACATGTAACTATACTAGTTTATACTTCATTTACATGTAACTCTATGTCGGGTTTTTAAAAAAAAATAATATTGATAAAATCTAATTCATGAATTAAAGAATAATTTACAACTACCTAAAATTGAATTCTGATAAAAAAAAGAGGCCGCGATGAACATAACTACTTGACCAAGATAGGTTATTCGATATACATAGATGGTATAAATAACATTGAGTGTTAACAAGAATTAAGTTAGCATTATTCTAATACATTCAGGATCAAACTTAAAAGGATAGTTCATGACTTGATCAAACCCAGGGAAAATGACGTGTAGTTTTACATATAATTCGATTAGGGTTCATGTTTTGAGCTATTTAAAAATCCCAAAGATATGAAATACATAATTATGTGTAGGTATGTATGTAGAGTAGAGATGAAGAGATAGTAGTAAATGGAGATGCATGAGAGGTTAAAGTAGGGTATGGATTGGGGTCAAAAGAAAGTGTCACAAGTAAGAGAGTGTTTTGTGTTAAAGCATAAGAGTTGGAAAGTTTTCTCAACAGTGAATTTGTGAGTTATGGTTTTGCCTATGCCTTTTTCAAGAAAGGACCTTCGAAAGTGAATTTGATGGACAAGTCTTAAACTATTCATCAAATCATGGCCTAATTTAATTTCATTTTTGTGGGCTCAATTCTTCACATCTCTTTCTACTCTTAGCTCCCTCTAAAATCTATCTTCACCACCACTTTCTTTATTTCTCTCTCTCAATTATTTGTTTCCTTTTTATTGATTCCTAGCATTTATACAAAACAATCCAAAACCATCTCAAAGAAAAATATAAGAAAGCTCTAAATTCAACTTAGCAATATGGGTTAAGCTAAAAGTACATATTGTGATTGTCTTCTTCTGAAAAAGGTAATTTTGCAATAAAAGGACAAATGAAGTTGTGGTAGTTCAATATATGATGATTGAAGTTGTGATTAACAAAAAACTTAATATGTTTATATTATGGGTTGTTTGTTTTTCTATGTGATTGCTCTATCCAAATGGAAATATCAATTGTTGTTTTTTTAAATGCATCATTGTACATCATATGGATGTAACATATCAAGTTCAAATTTCTAAAAAAATTAGATGTGTTTAGAAAAATCAATTAGACGTACATAAATTTCAGAAAAAATTTAAAGATCAAAATACCCTTATTTGTTTGACTCTCTCATATTTTTCTCTCTCATTTTATCTCTCATCTTTTTACTCTCTTTCTTTATTTTTACTTTCTCTCATCTTTTTTTCTCTCTATCTCCACTTTCTACTCTTTTTTTTAAGTCTTCTCTTATTCTTTCTCTCTCATATTTTTTCTTTGTCTTCTCTTTTTACTCTCTCCTCTTTTTTTTTCTTTCTTTTTACCTTTTTCTCTTCTCATTTTCATTTTCTCTCCTTTTTAAATATTTATATATATTAAAAAAATAAATTTATGTTTAGTTGAATAGAAATTTTATTTTATTACAATACTAATTTAAACATGTTTTTTGGGTTATTTTATAGATAAGTTTATCTAGATGTAGATGTCAATTTACAAAACAAATAAACTGACATCTAAATATAACATCTATCTATCATGGAACTAAACAATATTCAACTGTTCCATAGTGGTGATGCATTTATATAGAGTATTTAGATGGAATATCTAGATAGAGAAACAGACTCCACGTGTATTTCAGATTATTATAAACTTTGATCCACAATATCTTTGGGCAGGATATGAGGTGTGGCTAAGTTAAGTGATCCCTGGGCAATAATGGTGAAGAATGGTTGTAACTTTAATATATAATTTGATGTCATCGGGGCCCAAACTGATGTTGTAACCCAACTTCTTGCGTCTATTTTGGAATTTGAGGATATTCTCCATGTTGTTATATAAGATATTTATTAATTAATCAAAAAGAAGTTTCACTAAGTGAAAGGTGTTCAATCAACTTTTTTAAAAATTTATTTTTCAATACAAATTTGGAACACAAAAATAAAAGAGACATTGTCGAAATCACAGAGCTAGGGTTCACTGAAATTAGAGGATAATTACAAATTTCAGGGACTTGTCTATTTAATATTACCAAACCAATTTCGGTTAATCCTGAACCGGTTATCTAGTTCGGGAATTTAAAACCTTTGTCTTTATTTGGACCGCTTTCTCGTCAAGTCTTCACCTTTCTCTCTGCCATAAAAGGTTACGCCGACGCCGTCGCCGGAGTTACTCATCGCTGTTTGTAAAGTGCCAGGGTCGAGGTTCATCTATCGGAAATCATGCCTTCGAATTATACGTTCAAAGACCTCTGCCTAGATGTAGGGTTTGGAGTGATTAGCCTTATCTAATTTTTTCTGTACCATATGTTCGCTCACGTTGTCTCCAGACGAACAAGCTTCCTCGTACGCTGCCTTCACGTCGCTAAGAAATTCACCAATCCTGAGCCAGAAGACATTCTGCTTAGTGCTGTCTGTTTGAATTTAAGACAGAGAAGATGGAATTCTCTTCACAAGTTCTCCCCAAGTCTCACAAACCGGCTGATAAACCGAGTTCTTCACGAGTTTCGAAGCTCACCCAAGCTAGCTCTAGAATTCTACAACTGGGTTTTAGGAAATACTAACGTAGATAAGTCCGAGAATGGTTTCGAAGCCTCTTATGTGATGATTCATTTGCTAGTTTATTCGAAAAGATTCGATGATGCTTTATCAATAATGATGAATTTGATGTCAGTAGAAGGCGGAAAGTTGAGTCCTTTACATGTTTTAACGGGTTTGACACGAACTTACCAAGCTTGTGGTTCGAGTCCTGATATATTTGATTCATTGGTTAGAGCTTGTACACAGAATGGCGATGCTGAAGGAGCTTATCAAGTGATTGAGCAGACAAGAGCAGAGGGTTTTTGTGTTTCTGTTCATGCGTTGAATAATTTTATGGGCTGTTTATTGAATTTGAATGAGATTGATTGGTTTTGGAAGGTTTACAAGGAAATGGATTCTTTGGGGTATGTTGAGAATGTGAATACATTTAATCTGGTCATATACTCGTTTTGTAAGCAGGGTAAGTTGTTTGACGCATTATCTGTGTTTTACCGGATGTTGAAATGTGGGGTTTGGCCTAATGTTGTTAGCTTTAATATGATCATTAATGGAGCGTGTAAGATGGGCGATATGAAAGTCGCTTTGAGGCTCTTAGGGAAGATGGGGTTGATGTCTGGAAACTTCGTCTCACCTAATGCTGTGACGTATAATTCGGTTATCAATGGGTTTTGCAAGGCAGGCAGATTGGATTTGGCAGAAAGGATCCGCAGTGACATGGTTAACTCAGGTGTTGGTTGCAATGAAAGAACCTATGGAGCTTTAGTGGATACGTATGGTAAAACAGGGAGTTCAGATGAAGCTTTAAGGTTGTGTGATGAGATGACATGTAACGGGATTGTGGCGAATACCGTTATCTATAACTCTATTATTTATTGGCTGTTTATGGAAGGTGACACTGAAGGAGCAATGGTGTTGTTGCGTGATATGATCAGTAAAAAGATGCAAATTGATCGGTTTACTCACGCCATTGTTGTCAGAGGTCTATGCAGAAATGGATATGTTGAGGAAGCTGTTCAGTTTCAGAGACAGAATTCAGAGAAGAAGCTCGTGGAAGATATAGTCTGTCACAATACTCTTATGCAACATTTCGTAACGAATAAGAAGCTAGCGTGTGCTGATCAGATTGTCGGGAGCATGT
>JAKUCM010007240.1:0-71908 GCA_023374145.1 Lepidium sativum | reverse complement strand
CACTTTATAATAACACTCAATTATGAATATAACTTTCATGTATATTATTACTTTTATTTCAATATTTATATTTTTTTGTGAAAAGGTATATGGATACTCATTTTGTATTTTCAAACAAGAAAAACATTTCTAAAAACTCGCATTTCAAAAATAACTCATTTCTTTTTTTGTCAACTTAAAGTCATTCATAAATAAACCAAGGAGTTGTATTTTCATATTATAAATCATGAACCCAGCCCTCTAGCATGACGAGTGCCGAAAATCAGTTTTTAAATTTAAAATATGAGGGATAAAATTAATAAAAATCACGGAGAATAGTTTTAAGTCTCCAAAATTCATTTACCATTTTACTTTTCTAACTTAATAATACAAAGTTTTTTTTGTACGTATAATATTATAGTTAACAGTATAATATTTTGTTTGTGTGTATAACAAGTTCGATATATATAAATAACGGAGAAAATAAAAATGAATAAGAGGGGATTTTCATTATTTCTAACAATAACTATTAAAATAAATGTATAACAAAAATAATAACATGATAATAATATAGTTATGATAATAATATAGTTAGTAAAGTGGTATTGGATAAAATGGTAATTGTTAGTAAACAGTCATCCTGTTTTTTCTCTTTATTATTTTACAAATTTCAACATTATGCCAGTTTTACTAATTTTCCTTTATTTAATGAGTTGTACTTATTCCTAACATTTTAAAAGTATATGAATGTTCTTTTGTGTTTCTAAACAAGAAAAGTATTCGACAAAAAAAAAACAAGAAAAGTATAAAAAGAAAATTCACATTTTAAAAACTTATTTTATTTAGTCATATTTACTCCCAAAGTTTTGTTGAATTGGCAATTCCAATCTTATATTTTCGTTGACGAGGTTAAATTAACCCCATTAAACGTACTCCATTAATTTATGTGGAAAAGAAAAAACAATATTGTCAAATTGTATATATCTTTTTGTTTCTTTTAAAACCTATGGATTAATCAACTTTTAAGCACATTGTTTTCACCAGTGTTATCCCAAACTACAGCTGTAGTGTATTATTAGTTTCGATGGAGTGCACCACGTGTAGTCTTAGAAGTCAACTTATAAGATAATTGGGTCCATTATCGACACAAAAGTTTATTGGAAATTGAATTATGCTAAGACTGTTGGGTCCATCATCAAAAAGTATGATGGAACCATACCAAACTCGTTCTAACAATTGTTAGTTCTTTAATTGATGTTAATGAAATTAAACTAAGGTGAAATTTTGCATCAAGGGTACAAATTAGACCCTACAAATACCCCAAACTTGATCAACACAAATATCAATTCATTAATTGGCCAGCAAAATCGTACCATCCTATATATGTACTTGACTAATAATTTATTTTTTCATATTCAAAAAGTCGATACAGTTGAATATGAACAAGAATCATCATTTTTTTTATAAAGAGTAAATTATATTAACTAAGAGTTTCGCTGTTACAAATTTGATAATGTATATCCAAAAAAAAAAAGCCTTTTTGCTGGTTAACACTACAAGAAAATATAGCAGATTTCTACAATAAGTCCCATTGGTTCCCGTCGATTTAAGCTATAAAAATTGATGGGAATCGATGGAAAGGGTAATCAAAATTACGTTGTCGGAGACGTATTTTTTGTCGGTTTTCGACGGCTAATACCAATAAAAACCAACGAGAAAAAGTCGATGGAATTACCCGTCGACGACTGTCAAAAATTTACCGTTGGTAGTCGTTGGAGGGTACCCGTCGGCTGCTGTGGGAGATATTTGCCATCAGATGCCGTCGGAACATGACTCGTTAGTTTCCGTCGAAAATATATATTTATATATATTTTTTAAAGTGTTCTTTGTTTTTACGAAGAACAACTTCGTTGAAAAAAAATCAACAACGCATCACAATCATCCTAATCATCTCTACCTAAGCCAAATCAAACCTATTTCACACGAAATTCAACCTATTAAGAGAGTAACTTTGCCAAATTTCAACAATTCCATAACCTATTATAAAATTAAAGTAGAACTAAGAATATGAAATTGTAAAATTGTTTGGAAGCTTACATGATTTGAAGAGAGATCAGGTGTATGCGGTTGATTTTGTCGGTGATAAAGGGTTTTGGCGGGGAGGATTGGCGAGTTTTTGCCGAATTTATGCAAAAAAATGTGAATGATTCGATGGAGAAGAAGAAGAGAAGTCTCTGGAAACCTTATTATAAACATTACTCGTCGGTTGCCGTCGATTAGTTAGATTAAATTTCGGCCAAAAACAAGACAAAAGTTTTTGCCGTTTCGTTTTCCCTCCAATTTTCATCGGCTAATGTATGTGACGGAAACCCACTAGTGTTATTTTTGTTAATATTTTTATTTTTAATTAAAAATCAGATAACGTATGTCGAATACTACTGTAGGTTATACAACCTACGGAAACCCAAGAGAGTTATCTTTAGTATTATTTTTATTTTTAATTAAAAACAGGATAAATCTCGTCAAATCTCGTAGGTTATATAACCTACAGAAAGCAATAGATTCTATTTTTTATTTTTTTTATTTTTTGTTAAAAATCGAATAATTCCCGTTAGATTTTGTAAGTTATACAGTCTACGGAAACCTACAGGTGGAAAACTTCATTCGGATGGCGTAAATTATATAACGTACGGAAACCTACGGGTGTTATTTTTTATTGATTTTTTATTTTTAATTAAAATCGGATAATTCACGTCTATTTCCGTAGGTTATATTTCCGATGGAAACCCACCGTTACATTGTTTTGACAGCATTCAACGGAACGCGTTTTCCCGTCACGTGTTGTCGAAATGTCATTGATTTATTTCCGATGGTTTAATTGCCGTCGGATTTCCCGTCAATTTCCGTTATGTTTTCTTGTAGTGTAAGAATATGATGAACATGTCAATTGTGGGTGAACCAGTTGCTAGATCGACCAATAGATCATAATATCATTGAACCCCAGCTGTGGAATTGACACGGTGGAAGGCCCAGTCTGTGGAAACCATTTCCCAAACCTCTGCAGCATACTGACAATAAAAGAACAAGTTTTGTCGAGTCTCTGGATGAGATGTGCATATGGTCGGAAGTCCCCACGCCTGCAACCTTGATTTGAGAGGTAATCTGTCAAGGTGAGCAGTCCAAAAGTGGAAGGAGTGTTTTGGAGGGTTTAGCTTAAACCACACTGCCTTACGTCATTGTGTAATGTTTTCTCTAGGCCTTATTGCTTCCCATGTAACATGAGTACTAAAGTACATTTTCCTCTTGCTTATTGGACCCAAAAGGAACTTGTCAGGTCCTAGAGCTTCTCGTAGAGATCTTGATTGTTCATTCCTCGTTCTTGCTGATGGAAGGCGCCAGCCATGTGAATCATCATATATTACTAACTAAAGTCATTTTATAAATACTATACGATAATATTAGAGAAGCTAAAATTATGTGAAGTCATATATTCATTTGTACAGTTTTCTCTCTCGAATTTTATTACAAGTAGTTGCATAACATTGTGTATAGACATAAGAGGTTTATATTTTTTTTCGTTAACAATTGGATAAACAAAAACTTATCTACAATTCAACTCTAACAATATAATGTTATATATCACGATTCCCTAAAATTAAACTCTAATAAAAAAAGAAAAGAAATATGGACATTTAGCCTGTTGACTAAAGAGAACTCTCCCTAATGTATTATTTGATCCTATTAATGATAAAACAATTTTTAGAATTAGTAAAATTAGAATTCATCAGTTACTACAATCAACATGGGTAGGCAATTTATAATTGGAAAAGTATATTTAATTAGGTAAATATTTAGGAGTTCATAAAATGGTTAGGGAAGATATAAAAATGTGTGGTAGACAGACAGAGAATGATTAATTAATTAAGAAAGAAATAAAAGGGAAATAGTGGAACTAATCCTTCCCTTTCGGCCTTCAAAACTTTATACGAAGTCAACTAAGACTGAGACAGACATTGCGAGTGGCCTGCTAATGTATCACAAAATTGTGCATCTTTTTCAAGTGACCCATTATACTCAGAGACCACCACTATCCAGCTACATTTGAATTCTTTTATTTTTTGTCATAACATTTTGTGTTTTGACCTAATATTCATGATTATACTATATCTCAAATTACTAACAAACAATTTTATAACATACAAAGCCTTATGAATGTATGGTCTTATAAGAGCTAAGTCTTTCAGTAAAACAACTAAACAACATAGTCTAGTGGTTGGTTTAGCGAGACTTTGGGAAGTCTAGAAGTTTTCAAGTTGGAATTTGCTTGGAAGTATATTTGTTTGTGATACTTTTAAGGAGTTTCACATGGTTCATGTTGATCACCGGATGTATTCAAATATTATGTAATCCGTTAATTTGCAAACCAGAAAAATAACAAAATTTTCATCATCTGGTTCAGAATACATAGTGTAAGTTGATCCGAATCCCCAAATTATAAGAAATTGTTGGCAATATCTAAATTTTCTATCTATGAGAATTAGTGGCCTTAGTTAACACATACTCGCTTAATAAGTGTCTCATCGTAACAACTTATATACAGTAGAATTTCCATAAATTAATACTCGATAAATTAATAACCTCTATAAATTAATAAAATTTTATGGTGCCAAATCCGGCCAGTGTAAAATTTGATCAAATTTAATAAATTAATAAGATAAAAATTATTTTGAAACTCCTATGTAAAAATATAGTCCTAAGAATATCATAAATTTATAATTTTAAATATTAGGCATACATAATTATTCTTAAGATAGTTTAGTAAATATGATTTTAGTGTTGTTTGTTTTCTTGAAGTTGGAATCTCGTTGGAGCTCATCTCTAATTTTTCTTGTTGCTTCTAAATCTTCTGAGTTTGTCATTTCGATCTGTATCCAAAATTTTTGAAGAGTTCTAGACGCGATGATTGCTTCATGACGTGTAACTGGTTCCAAAACTCCATCATCATCTTTGACTTCTTCTTCATCATTAATTACATAAACAAGAATTTCTTTAAAAGTCTCAATTTCTGAACATGTATCATTTTCACCCGGATAGTCAAGTAGACTATTGAGATCCATTTTATTTTGATAACCAAGATTATTAATCAAACCTTCAAGTTCATCAATAACATTATCACAAGTTGATCCATCTTCTGAAATTCCTGATAAAACTTCATTTGAACGAATTTTGCAATATCGAAAACAATTTGCTATTGTCTCTTAATGAACACTAATTGTCCAAGCCGATACTGCAAAATTGATAGCATTCAAAACATTGATCTTACTTGGATTCGACTGTCCCAACTCGTAACCTTCTAAAAATCTCACGGTAAAATCTCCTTCGGTAGTGCATCTTAAAAGCTCTTATTGTTCCAACATCAAAAAGTTGAATTTTTGATGTCATGTTGGGTGATAAGAAGAATAGCTCAACATTATGTAATCCTTCAATATTACGTGCATGTGCTGGATAATTATCTACCACTAACAAAACTCTTCTACCATGCATGATCTGATCAAACCAACGAACATATTCTTCAAAAATCATACTTGTCATCCAAGTTCTTTTGTTAGCACGATAATGACAATTCAAGCCATTCATCTTCACATTCTGGAAACAACGTGGCTTTGCAAATTTTCCAATGATCCATAAAGGAACTTTTCCAAACTCATCTTCATTACAACAAATAACAATTGTTAGTCTTTCTTTGTCTTGCTTTTTTCCTTCAAGTTGTTATGTAGCAAGAGAATGATCAGCTTGTAAACTGTAAAACAAACCATTTTCATCCATATTAAAACATCTTTAACAGAGAACTTATCTATTTTTCCCTTATAGCTTCTAGTTTCTTCTCTATGTCTTGCATATTGACTGAACCGCTTTCTCCAAAACGACGAAATGATTTGATACCATGTCGTAACTTGAATTTTTCAAGCCAGCCTTCAGAAAATTGGTGTTCCACATTATCTTGAGGATATATAAGTTTCATTATCTCTTTTTTCTTATCTAAAATTAGTTCTTCCGTCATATTCACTCAGTCTTCGTATTGGAGAAACCACTCAAAAAGAACTTTTTTCATTTCCGGATATTTTGCTGGTTTATGCCACTTTATATTATTTCTGGTTTCCAGAGTTGTAGAAAGATATCCAGTTGGTCGTTTGAGTGTGTTAAAGATTGTACCTTGACTAACTTTTAAATGAAATTTTTCTTCAAGCCACAATTTCAAATCTTATTCAGTGCATGTGATATGATCTCTTTTGTACTCACCTAACTCTTTTTGTATTTGATATGTCATAGTTAATTTCGTAACACATTTAAGATGAGAAGTCATTGTTAGGATGTGTGTTAAGAAAATATGTAAGAATGAAAAACATATCAAAGCAACATTAATATATATAAGAAACTCATAGATTAAAAAATAGGAGTCAAAAGAAAAATGAAATATCAACATAAACGTATAAATTATAAAATATATGGTGATATTCCATTTTTCTATTTAACATATATGAAAAAAGAAAAATGGAATATCAACATATTTTGTATAAAATATGTAAACATCAAAATAAATAGGAGTTTAAACAAAAAATTTTAATAATATGTGCCATAAAGAAACTTTCGTATTTTACATTTCCAGATATTTGTATTTTTTTACAGATTTTTCTATAGATAAATTAACACCTCATTAAAATTTAATAATATTATTAATTTATAGATAAATTAACACTTCATTAAATTAATTATTTTTCAAAATCTCAACGCTATTAATTTATAGAGATTTAACTATAACTCCATCGTCCGAAGCCACATTGATAATGGAATATAGTAAAGACTATGCATGACGTGCATAGAAAATATAAAAAATAAATAGAAAGAAAGGGCAAACATGGAAAGACAAATTACAAATTAATGTGTCGGCAATTGTGTTGTGTTTAATTAAAAGTAGTGATTATATAAGTAATGAATTACTAAATTAGCAGTAAATGATACTTAGCATAGTGGATGGCAATAAATTCACTTAAGGCAACTCATTTGTATCAGAGATTGAGTTATTTCGCTTAAATTATGTAAGAATCTGAATACTAGATCGATCAATAATAGACCAATTAATATGTTGTTGACAAAAAAATTAGCAATGTTTTTACCTCTTAAAGTCAATTATTTTTGTCCACTATGTAGAAAAAACTGAAGAAGCATACATCTATGGGAACAATTTTTTAGTTGAAAACATAGATGAATAAGATAGTGCTCGACCATGGAGGAGAGGAAAAAGAAAAAAAAAAATTTTAGGAAAACTTATTGTTAAGAATTTAAGATTAAATACTGTGTTACATCACCCTATATGTATGTGCAATCGCTTTAACTTATCCGAAACAAAACCGGTTCACGTATATACTTACATTTAAGTTAAGTGAAATTCAGTAGAAATATACTTATAATATGATAAAAGGATAATTATTCTTACATATAGTTTTTGTGACTGAAGTTAAATTCTACATTGATACCCAAAAAAAATAAAAAAGTTAAATTCTACATAATCGTATCGTTTATCTATCAATTATAATATTTACAGTTACTATTGATTTTAACTTTGTTAATCCAGTTAATAACCAAAAAAAAAAAAAACACACGTCCATTAGTAAATGACTGATTAATTTCTGAAGAAAATCAGAAAGTAAAAATGTTCAAGACTCATGGACTAAAAAGAGTTAATGAGAATGATTAAATACAAACAAAATTTCAGCAGACAAAAGAAATATGGTGTTTTTACCAGCGTATAATGAGAAGATGCTGGTGTTCTGGATAGTCTTTTAACAATAGAAAAGGCCCACTTTTACCAAGGATTAACACAACGTACGAATACAAGAGCGGGTAAAAAACAAAGTGTTTTTAGAAAATAAACTCAAACAAAAAAAACAAAAACATAAAATCCAGAAAAAACTAGATTAAAATATTCAAAGATAAAGATTCAAGAAATCTACTATCCTGAACTTGAAGAACGCAATCACCCAAGCTAATCGAAGCCCAAACTGGTGGTTAAGTACAAGATAAGAGTAGACCACGAACAGGTCTATAAAGAACACGCAAGTAGCGGCCCAATCTTCTAAACGGATATACTGAACCCTGATGAGTACAATCACCAATCAAAACCGAAGAGAAAACTAGACAAACAGCACGGGATCAAATATCTAAAACTCTAACTTAGAACTTAGCCTAACACTAAACTGGAACACACCCAAAGGCTAAACAAAGATTAAAAACAAACAAGCACCGAAAGAAAGAAGATCGGTGATACCTCCGGAGAGAGAGAAAGATTCAGATCAACAAAACCACAAAACAGATCCTAGAGAGGCCACCATGTCGTGATGAAGCTTCATATCCAGAGACTTCTCTAGTGAAAAGTTCTACAAGACATTAATAGATCGGTGAAACCACAAAAGCTTCACTCGATCTCGACCTTCGATGAGATGCAAACTAAGGATCTTTATCTTGAGCTCGACTCAAGTCGCGAGATCTCCGTTGAACTCCGGCGAATTTTCACACAACCCCTCTATACAGCATCTCCAATACATAAAAGCAACATATCTGAGCAATAATGGGGAGAAGATGACGGCGGCGGAGCTAAGAGAGCCTTCAGTCGTCTCGCCCCTGTCAAAATCAAGCAGCGACGTAAAAGTCTTTTAATGCAAGTAGAAAAAAAATAGGTCTGAAAATACTTTTTTAGACTCCACTCTTTTTCAACTCCATTTTTTTCAACTCCATTACCGGCCACTTTTACTTACACGTCACTCTTTTTCAACTCCATTTTTTTTTGTCTTTGTTTGTTTCTTTTTATTTTTTTGTCATGAAAGAAATATAGTATAGTTTAGTTTACGTCTGGGCAAAATATGCTAAAACAAAAATTTGAACTATAACCGACCCAAAATAATGGATATTGGGTAGTATCCGGAACTGAAGAAAATATCTAATGGATCTTCTTTGTCTATACTTGTGGTCAACGGATAATACACGATTCCAAACCGATACCTGAATGAATACATGATTGAGTCGTATACATGTAATATATATAAGATTTTAGGATAAGCTTTCAGGTATTTAGACATTTTCTCGAGTATCCGCGTATTGTTTGGGTAAATAATTATATTTCGGATGTAAAATACTCGAATATATAATGAAATCATAAAAATTTATCTAATATTTATATCCAACATGAATAAGAACTGGTACCGAAACCGAACCAAATTATATTTGGTTCCTAAATGAATACACAAAATATAGACTAAAACCGAGCCTAACCGAAACTAAAATATATGTAGTTCCTATATAGGTATAAAAGTTTCATACGAAAAGAACCCAAACCCGAATGGATAATACCCGGAACCAATCTGGATATTCGAATGGCTAGACAATTGATATCTAGAAGAGTATGTATGTCACCACCAACAGATACAAAATTTCACCTTGAGAAATAAGGCGATAGTTCACACAAGGAAATTTGGGACTATTACGCAGGACCGAGAAGAACTCAAACTCAGGTAGTGATTTAGTATAGAAAAAATGAATTGAACCATAATTAAATTGTTTCAAATTCTAAGGTATTTGTTACATATACACATCAGAAATATAAAATATCATATTGTTGACAAAGAAAACATGTTCTATATTAGCTGCATTTGACCTTTGCTGCAACTGTTCAAAGAAAATATAGGCTTGTTCGAAAATGAAAATATGAATTAAAAAAAAAAAACAATCAAAATCAAAAATAGATCTGATAATGTTTGAAAACAAGCATGACGTTTTCTTCATCTTCTTAACTTGACTCTTTGGAAGCAGAGTAAGGCAGGACGTTTACTTCCTAATAACAATGTGACCTTTGTATTATAGTTTGAGCCAATCAAATGAAGGAATCTAAAACATATCTTTTTGACCCAAGACATGACGCCATTCAATATTCTTTCTGTATATAACACCAAACTCTTCGACATATATAATCAACTTTAAACTGCAAACAAACAAAACAAAGTTGTATATGCAAAACCCTAAACTGCATATCAAGTAAAGACAAGACATGTGAAGCTTTCTTTATATCTAAAAATAAAAATGTGAAATATGCTTTTTAATCAAACATACAAACCCCCAAAAGACAAAATGATGATGCAAAGACTGCAACTAACCAAATAATAAAGTGGAAAAAATAATAATAATAATAATAATAATAATAATAATAATAATAATAATAATAATAATAATAATAATAATAATAATAATAATAATAATAATAATAATAATAATAATAATAATAATAATAATAATAATAATAATAATAATAATAATCAAGGGATTGTCCTCTAATAATGCCCCCACTTGATAAAAACATGAGACCTTCCCTTCAAACGGGTTGAAGAAGAAACAAATGATATGAGAGAAATAAAAACAATTTTGCAGAATGTAGTATCATGAGATGTTCGATGAAACCTTTTTCTTTTTGGTAAAACTGTCCCAAAACCCACAAGAAAACGACCACAACTCATCCACCTCCGGGGGATTTCCTTACCCGGTGACAAAGTTTCACCTGCGACTCCTCCAGTTTCATTATCTACTCCCAAGACTCATCATTTTCCTCATCCATAACTCAAACTCGATTCCCCAACTGACCCAGTAATGCTGACTATGCAAATGAAACTGATGATGATGATTATGATGATGATGATGATGATGCTGATGTGACTTGGCTGTTGCAGCTCTACCCTCCCCGACTGACTCAACCCACCCAGAGATGCATGCAGACTTTACTAAAAGGCAAAAGCAATTTTCTTTTCTTTTTTTTTTTCTCAATTAAAGGCGAGAAAGAGCCTTCAAACAGAAATGGCACGGGTAATGGCATGTTTTGCCCATTCGGCTGCTTCTTTAACTGTGTGGTCTTCAGAGGACAAACATTCGTTTAAGAAATCTTTACTTGACACTGACTGTTGTATCAAACCACCCACATGACTCCCTAGTGTATCTGCTAAATCTCCTAAGACCCCAATCGCTGTCTTCATCACCACCTCGTCCCTGTCACAAAGAATTTATAACACATTAATCTTGTATAGTTTTTAAAAATAGCTAGTAATATTCAATTTAGTTGGGTGGAAACAAACTTACATGTCTTTCTCCATGTATATACTGTCCAAAAACTGGAGAATATGGGGTGCGTAAGTAATCAGGAGCTGAGTTTTTGGAGAGTTCTTGAAACCTTGAAATATGCCTGAGTAAGCCTCAAGGATTCCGTTTCTCAACGAGTTTGTGTACTCCGTCAATTCATCATCAGCTCCAGACGAGTGAGCAGATAATTCTGCTGCGCTCTGAAGCATCGGCATTGAGTACACCAGGTACTTCTCAAAATTTTCACCAATGGCAAGTGCAATGTCACCAAAACAGGAGAATATTGGTGGCTTCACTGAACGGTGCAACTGGTTGCTCGACAAATCCTTCAGAAGCTGCGTCATAATCCCATCACAATAAGGTAAAATCTTGTCCTCTAAGGCTCTGCAGATATCCCCAACAACACCCACAGTAACCGCACACACTTGGTATTCTTCAAAGTTTTGGAGGCCCATTTCCAAGTACTTGTAAAACTCAGGCATGTATTTGGCGAAACCAGGACCTGCCGCATAAGCAAGAGCGCCAATGGCAAGCATGGCTTCCTCATGCGCAGTTGCACTTCTACAACCAAACACCCTCAAGAAAAGCCCCATCATTTGATCTGCATACTGCATGAAAGCATAATTGGTTGACTCAGATCCCATTTTTTGTATAATGACTTGCAAGCATCCACATAGAAGTCCTTGCAGTTCATTTTGTTTCTCTCTCTCATCCAATGAAAGCTTTTCCCCTTCCAAAGTATTGTGAAGTTCCAACATTATCACTGGTACTAATTGCAGAACCATATTTGCTGTTTCATCAGTTGAACACCTGACAACTTCATTCAATGCCTCATATGCTGCAGTCCTCAAGCGTGATTCAGTTGCGTCCTCTCTGTGAGCAACAGCAAGTAGTGAATGGATTATTTCCTGGAAGAAGGGTGTTAATGGTGAATTGGGACTGATATCCTCATAGCCTTGAGCAAGGAAGTATAGAGCCCCACAAGCCTTCTCCGCAACATTAGGTGCATCTTTCATGGTCTGAATAAGTACTGTTATGATCTGCTGGCAGTTTGCCTGGGTAATTATTGGTGTCTCAATTGTTGAACCATGAAGAAACTCAAATATCCGACCAAGGGTCCATGCGGTCGTGTCTTTCACATGGTTGCTTGGGTCGTTTGTAAGAGCATTGAGCATAAATGTTAACGCTGCGTTAACAATTGCCATCAACTTATCTGCAGAAGGGCCTTCCAAAATGGAACCAAAAGCGTAAGTTGCAGCTTCACGATCTCTCCAATCAGGCTTCGATATCTTCTCTTCAATGAATGGCATGACATGTGGTACAATGTCATCTCCAACTGCCCTAGCAACCAAACCAAGGCATGTTCCACCTGCCATAGCTATATTCCAAGCCCCTTCATCCAAATCTTGATCTTCTTCCTGTTTAAGAAGAGTCTCCAGCAGTAGAGGCACAAGCCCGGGGAGAGCCTGCTTAGTAAAATAAAAACATGGAACATCTGAATCCCCAGCAAACTCACCACCATATTCTTCTAAGATATCAATTTCTTCGTCACAAATAGAACTCCAGAATTCAATTGCCTGTAGAGAAACAGACTCATCATCTTCTCTCACAGCCTTAGCCGTGATGTTGAATATATCTTGCATATAATGCGCCAACTTCTCATAGTATGTGGAAGCTATAGATACCAAACATTCAAAAGCGGCCTGCCTAATTTTCACCTCAGGGGACAGGGTTGCTTCACACACAACTCTCATGATATAATCACGCTCCATGTCGTTATTGAAATTTGCCTGGGCGAATCCCAGAGCCATGTATAAAGCACGAGTTGCAGCAAGTCTAACATCATTGTTTCCTTCAGCAGCATTCATACCCTGAACAACAGCTGTGAGTATTTTATTTACATGCTCCTGTTCTACAACGTCAGGTGACACTTCTTCACACAGGTATCCAAGAGTCTCCAAAGTAGCTTGCTTGACATGAGCTGGTAACTGGTGTATATTAGAGAGAAGAGATACTATGAGCTCAGGCCACTGCTTCTGTGGCAACTCAATACCTGCAACTTTAGCAATGACCTGAGAAGCAGTTGAGCGGACATCAGGTACAGCAGATGAAAGTGTCTTCAACAAGAAGGCTCTGATCTGCGACTTTGTTGCCATGTCTAGAGCCAGCCATCTCTGGACAAGCTCATACTTCCTGTGTTGTTCCTTAGCATCAAGAGCATTTTTCAGGACTAAACCGGCTAATTTCCTGCTATCTACTGGCTTCTCATCATTCGCAAGCTCTCCAGCAAGTGACAACAAGAAACCTGCAAGGTTCTGCTCTTGAAACTGCTTGAGACTTTCTTCAGCGTGCTTACGCACAGTTCCATCAATCGCTTGAGCATTAATGAGCAACTGGGTAACCTCCATTGCCATAGGTTAATCTGCAATAGACATATTCAACACATCAGATTTAACAAAGCTGAAATGATGATATACATAAAAATAAATAAAAAATTAGAATAAGGCAGAAATGATAACAAAATCAGTAAACTAAGACATCGGAACAAGTTTAGGTGAAAGTCACTAACATAAGAGATCCAATAAAATCCAACAGAAAGCCTAAGAATTCAGCTTAAGATCAAATTCATCCAGCAAAAGCCTACTAAATCACTATCACCCACGCCTAAACTCACAAGCGAAAACGCCATAAATCGATAAAAAATCAGGGAATGAGCAAAGCCCAGTTAGAAGACTATCAAAGTCAATGAAATAGCGCCGATCAAAGATCCAAGCATGAATTTAAGACGAAATCTATTAGTTACTAAGAAGACCAAATCAACTAGTTACTAGAACAGATAAGTAAATCAATAAAATATGAGCAAAGTCCAAAAACCAAGGAGTTCAAAACCTTGAACAGTGTACGAATCGAAGCAAAAATTAGAACCGCTTATTGAAATCGAGATCGAATAAGAAAAACGCGAATTGGGAACTAATGAATCCAAAGATGGATCTTTTCGAGCAAGTTGGATTGATGAAGTGAAGAAGATTACCTAGAATATCGGCGGCGCCGATCGGATAAAGCGGAAATCGGAGACTGAGAACAAACCCTAGAAGCCCAGAAGGTAGAGAGAGAGAGGAAGAAAAACAGTTCCAGCGAAAAAGGGAAGAGAGAGAGAGAAGAATCGGCTGTGAAGATGGGACTTAAAATTTTAAACAAATATTTAACATTTTTTTAGCTTTTTAGACAAACAATTATGTAAATCTTCTTTTTGAGAATTATTTGAAATTTTATTCCGATTTTATATACTTTTGATATTTTAGACGCAAACGTATATAAGGATTTTTCAAGGGATCAATTTGGTATAATCTGAACTATTTGTTCTAGCGACTTCCGGATAGTGGAGATTATCTATATTTTTTTTGGATGATTTGAAATATATAGAAAGCGAGGAACGATTATTGTTTCTCGAATTCCATCATAGATCATCATAGCATTATTACACGATCGCAGGCAGAATATGTGGAATGGTCAGAGGCTCGAATGAAAACATCGATCCCACGATCTCGACAGTTGAGCTACTCCGGGACACATAAATTCTCTTGGATTTTCCCATCTACAACCAATTCAGGGTTCACAGGTTTCAGATGTTTCGTGGACGCATCCTGGAAGACGACAAACCTTAAGACGGGGTTAGAATGGTTAGAATTTCCAGATTTGGTAGAGAGTGTTTGTTTGGGTGCTCGATGTGTCAATCGTAGTTTATCAGCACTACATGCAGAGGTGGAAGCTGTCTTGTAGGCCATGGAATCACTGGTGGCAATCCAAGTTGTGGAGGTGGAGATGTCGACATATTGTGTAGCGGTGTTAGAGGTTTTCATGAAGTCGGAGGATTGGCCAGCTTTTTCTCCCCTATCAGGAAGACTTTGCACGTTTACATTTTTTGTTCTCATCCTTTTTACTTACGCTGATTCCTCGTAATCTCAATTATAGGGTTGATGCTCTCGCCAGATTTGTAAGAGAGACATGCTATAATTGATTGTAAGAAACTATGTACACCTATGCACCGTTTTATAATATTATCGTTGACAAAAGAAACGTATATAAGGGTTTGTTTTTTTTGTCAAGTAGCCAGGCTAAATGTAGCACCCTAACTTGAGATGCATACGTCCGGATTCGATTCAGTTTGGTCGTGGGCAGACCAAACACTTTGCCAATTTTATGTTCTTTCTTTACTTAGTCCGTTTTCAAGTTTTTGCTAGTTTTATAAACCCAAAAGTATGCATAAACTAATCAAAAGGGATTCTAGTACAAAAAGTTTGCAAGAATGATAAAAATAAATGAACTAGACACAGTTTATCCCAGTCTTATTTCATCCTTCCTCCATGTCGCATCAATCTCGCTCTTACTTAGCCACTTTCACGGTCATTCGGTAATTTACCTACAATCACATAGATTGGGTAAGTAATTGAATTGCTTAGAGAGTCAGTCATTCCGTCCCACTAGGCCAAACCAGAAACGTATCAAACAATAACACAATCAGCTCAGAAAACAACATTATTCATGCTCAGAGTCCGATCGTATCTGTTGCCTCGGTTACTTGGATCCACCGTAATCAACCAAAACATCAATCATGAACGGAAAAAAATAATCATTCATCCAATATATCCAATCAATCACGCAATCTTACCCCGTCTAAGACTTAATCTCACTATTGCCCGAAAACGTACCCAGAATCACCTTAATCTCACTATCGTCCTCGAATCTAGATTTGGGATGATCTAGCCTTTTGCTTCTCAAATAACTTAGGAAGACTTTCTTTCATTCTGACTTCTGGTTCCCACGTGATTTCAACTTCCACATCGCAGTCTCATTCAACCTGTACCATTCTGGTTTTCTTCCTTCGGTCTGCCTTGACCTTTTTGTTTAAGATCTGGACTGGAATTCCTTCAATAGTCAGATTTTCCCTGAGGTTCCTTGGAGGTTCGACCACAACTCGTTCCCCATTGCCTAAGCACTTCTTTAGCATCGAAACATGGAAAACGTTGTGAAACGCATCCAATTTCACGGGCAGTGCTAACTTATAGGCTACTTTCTCAATCGTTTCTAGAATTTTATAAGGCCCCATATACCATGGTGTTAACTTAGCTGATCGCACCGAACGTTCCTTACCCTTATAAGTCACCAACTGCGAACTCAAGTTCCTTCCTTCTCTTATCTGCATAGCTCTTTTGTCTATCATGGGATTGTTTCATGTTGAGCTTCACCATTCTCAACTTCTCTGTTGTATCATCTATAGAATCTCGCCCATATATGCTTTGTTCCCCCACATGAGTCCAACACAGAGGAGTTGACACAGTCATCCGTATAGTGCCTCATACGGAGACATTCCAATACTTGCATGATAACTATTGTTATACGCGAACTCGGCCAAAGGTAAATGTTGATCCCACTTACCTCCCCAATCCAACACACTTGCCCGCAACAAGTCCTCGAATGTTTGGATGGTACGTTCTGACTGACCGTCTATCTGTGAATGGTAAATCGTACTTGTATGGACTTTAGTCCCCAATCTACCTTGAAGCGCTTTTTAAAACGCTGAACAAAACTTAGTATCCCGATAAGACATGATATATGTCGGTGCTCCATGAAACCAAATTATCTCCCTTACATAGATCTCGACCAACTTTTCAGCCCTATCCGTCCTATTAACCACGATGAAGTGAGCCGACTTGGTCATTCGATCCACTATTACCCATATCGCATCCATTTTATCACATATAGGCAGTCATGTGATGAAGTCCATCGTAATCATGTCCCATTTCCATTCTGGGATCGGTAGGCTTTGTAGTAACCCATTGGGAATTTGGTGTTGCCTTCACCAATTGGCAAGTTGGGCATTCTGAAACCCACTTAGCCACGTCTCGTTTCATTCTCATCCAATGATATTACCTTATTAGATCTTGGTACATCTTGGTTGATCCTGGATGGATCGCCAACTTAGACTGATGTGCTTCCTTAAGAATCTCTTCCCGCAATCCTTGATCGTTTGGAACACACACTCGGCCATGCACCAGAATCGTTCCATTATTCAAGGTCTGGTATTCAGTATTATCGTTATTTGCAACCTTATTCAGATTCTCATCCTTTCCTTGGGCAGTCTGTACTATACTCAACAAATTTTGCATGGTCCGCTAGACCTAAGCCCAAAAGGTTCTTCTTCAACCATTAAGGCTGCTAGACTCAACGTCCATACATGCTAATTAGCCATTCCATATCTTTTTCTGAATCCACGTCCACCATTTTCCGACTTAGTGCATCCGCAACTAAGTTTGCTTTACTCGGATGGTAGTCTATGTCCAGGTCATAGTCTGCGATAAGTTTCATCCATTGCTTTTGCCTTAAGTTCAAGTCCGGTTGAGTGAAGATGTACTTCAAATTTTTATGATCCGTGAATACTTGGACCTTCCCACCATAAAGGTAGGATCGCCATCTCTTCAAGGCGAAAACTAATGTAGCCAATTCTAATTCATGAGTGGGGTAATTCACTTCATGTTTCCTTAATTGTCGTGATGCATAAGCAATCATCTTCCCGTGTTGCATCAGTACACAACCCAAACCCATTGATGATGCGTCCATATAAACCACATCAGGCTCACTCCGTGGAATATTCGTTATCATGTCCTTAACCTTTGAGAAACTCTCTTCACACTCCTCTGTCCGTTTGAAAGGGACATCCTTCCCAGTAAGCTAAGTCATAGGCTGTGTCATGGTTGCAAAGCACTTAACAAAACGTCAGTAGTACCCAGCTAACCCAAGGAAACTCCTTACCTCGGATGCGTTCAAGGGTCTAGGTCATCCTTAAATTGCCTTGATCTTTTTCGGGTCCACGAACACTCCCTTATTTGAGACCACATGACCCAAGAATCCGATTTTGCTTTGCAAAAAGCTACACTTACTTAGCTTCCCGAACAACTTGTGTTCTCTTAGTTTTCCCGAAACCATCTTTATGTGACCTTGATGCTCTTCCGTAGACTTAGAGTACACCAGAATGTCATCTATGAAGATGATCATGAATTCATTTAAAAATTTCATGAACACGTCATTAATCAATTTCATGAAGGCAGCCAGAGCATTGGTCAACCAAAAAGGCATGACCAAGAACTCATAATATCCATACCTTGTCCGGAAGGCTGTTTCCCGAACGTCACGCTCTGAGATTGGGATCTGATGGTAACCCGAAGTCAAATCAATGTTCGAGAATAGCACCTCTCAGTTGGTCCAACAACTCGTCTATCCGCGGAAGAGGGTACTTGTTCTTTACAGTTACTCGGTTCAGCCCACGATAGTGTATGCACAATCTGAAAGTGTCATCCTTCTTCTTGACAAAGAGCACTGGTGCGCCTCAAGGGGAATTACTTGGGTGAATGAATCTCTTATCCTTCAATTCACCAACCTGTCTCTTTAACTTGGTCATCTCCGCACGCTCCATCCGATAAAGTGCCTTAGAGATTGAAGTCGTCCCGGGTTCTAACTCGAAAGGATCATATTGAGATGGTGGTAAACCCTTAACTGCCGCGAACACGTCCTCGAACTCATTCACCACTGGAGTGTCCTTAAGTTTTCTGTCAGTTCCTATTTCGGCAGTTGTGATCGTAGCTAAGTTTGTTTCACATCCTTGTTCGACCATCTGTTTTGCTTAGAGAGCCGAAATTATCAGATTTCCTGAGGTGGGTCGGATTCTCTGAAACACCAACTGATTCCCACCATTTTTGAACTTCACTCGACCGAGATGGCAGTCCAAGTGTGCCTTGTTCCTTCCGAGCCAATCCATTCCCAAGATTACGTCGTAAGACTTCACTTGGCAGATCACAAGATCAACTGGCATGCTCACTCCCTCTATGAGCACTGGGATGTTCCAGACACTATCCAAGATGTCCATCATTTGCCACCAGCAGCTCGGACTAGTCCCTTACATTCCCCGAGTTTCTTGTGGAATCCTTCACTGTCTATCATTTGTGGGTGCACAGAACAGTGGGTTGCCCCTGAATCAAACAATACATGGGTTGCCACACCACCCATTTTCACAATTCCTACACATTCGTCTATAATGCTAAGGACCCTAAAACACGCAACAAGCAAGCAAGTTCACCAAGAAAATGCTAAGGTAAAAATTGAGAAGACTCTCCGGTTATTGGGCGTGTAGTGTTCTGATCAGATGGATCTGCAACCATCGGATAAGCCCTTGACATCAACGCTTGCCTCTTTGGCGGCGGGTGGCAGTGCTTCACTTGCCCGTTTCCCTGAAGACTACTCCAACTTTGGACAATGCATCCTGATATGCCCAACTTCACCACAATTGTAGCACACCCTTGCATCACTAGCTCTGGCTTCTTTTCCCCTTTTGCCTTCTTTCGGACATTCCTGAATCTTATGCTCCATGCTACCACATCGGAAGCATGCACCCGAAGTAAATCTACACGTACCAGAATGCATTTCCCGCAGACGTTGCATGTACTGCGGGTAACAGTCAGCTTCACGGACCCATTTTCTTCCACCTTCTTGAACCTGGGTTCTGAAACACTTCCAGATAGGACTTGCGGCACAGTCTGTACTCGCTTTCTTTCCCCATCTACCTAAGCTTCCTCTAATCTGCTTTCCAATTGTGCAGCCTTCTCCACCAACTCGGCAACCGAGTTGTAATTTTGAACTTGGCAAACATTCAGGAGTTCAATCCGTAGTTCGTGCATAAAGCGACGAACCTAGAGTTTCTCATCGTCCAACTCGCGACCCGCATATCGCCTTAGATTGTTGAACTTCGTCTCATATTCCCTCACGGAAATGAATCATTGGCAAAGATCCAGAAACACTTCCGGTGGGAAGTATTTTTCCCTAAACTCCGTACTAAACATTTCTCAACTGCAGTTCGGGTTGTCCATTCTACCCGACACTCCTTGCCACCAATTGTGCGCACCCCCTTCCAAGTAGTGAACCGCAATATCCCTCCTAAACTCTTCTGGGCAACGGATAGAGGTGAAGTTCCTTTTGAGTCTACTTCGCCACTCGTCTTCCTCGATAGGCTTGGCACCTCCCGAAAAGAACTTAGTACCTAACTTGTGCATGTGATCCATCATTTTCAGGTATGATGGAGTAACCATAGAGTGTGTCTCTTCGACTATGTTTTCCACCAGAATTGGAATCACCCGCAGTTGCACTACTGCAGCAGGCACTACAACAGGTAGTCTTTACAGGATTTGGGTCAACAGAGCAAACACCTCACTCATCCCAATTGAATTCGCGGTACCAGCACTCGCGTTGGGAGGCTCACTTCTCTCCACACTTTGATTGTCCACACTCTGGACATCCTCTTCCTCGGATCTTCCCGTGACAACTTGGGAAGTCGCCTTATTTCCCACATTCCTTATTGTTTGGTTACTTCTAGCCATCTACAGTGACCAGATTCACTAAGTTAGTCCCTCGTACTAACTTAGTTCAATTCACACCAATATTACTACATATAAACCTTACCGCGAGACTTTGGCGTGAACAAGATGGATTTCCATTCATCAAACCCGTTTATGCATTACCCGACTATCCTAGAACCAAATCGCGCTCTGATACTAACTTGTAACACCCTAACTCGAGATGCTTACGCCTGGATTCTATTCAGTTTGGTCGTGGGCAGACCAAAACACTTAGCCAATTGTATGTTCTTTCTTTACTTAGTCTGTTTTCAAGTTTTTGATAGTTTTATAAGCCCAAAATTATGCGTAAACTAATCAAAAGGAGTTCTAGTACAACAAGTTTGCAAGAATGATAAAAATAAATGAACTAGACCCAATTTATCCCAATCTTATTCCATCTTTCCTCCTTGTCGCCACGATTTCGCTCCTACTTTGTCATTTTCACGGTCATTTGGTAATTCACCTACAATCACGCAGATTGGATAAGCAATTGAATTGCTTAGTGAGTCGGTCATTCTGTCCCACTAGGCCAAACCAGAAACATATGAAACAATAACACAATCAAGTCAGAGAACAACATTATTCATGCTCAAATTCCGATAAGATCTACTGCCTCGGTTACCCGGATCCACCCGAATCAACCAAAACATCAATCATGAACGGAAAACAGTAATTATTCATCTAGTATATCCAGTCAATCACGCAATCCTAAGCCATCTAAGACTTAATCCCACTATTGCCCGAAAACGCACCCAGAATCACCTCAACGGTCCCAAAAACTCACATTTGCCTTAATCTTTTTTTGACACCTCTTGATGCGAATTCAGTTAGGTAACTCGGATCTTGTCTCGAACAATCTTGATCTGTTCTTTCTCTTGCTCGAATCGATCAAATACTGCCTTAAAGCACTTCACAAAGCCTTCCCATTTTACTTAGAGTTTTCGTGAAATTTTCTGGGCAGCGGCGGTTTTTAGTTCTATTTATATAGTTTTGGGTGGAAAACCATAACCCTAATTCGGCCAGGATGGGCCAAATTCAAGCTCATCCAAGTTGGCCAAGTCCAACATGCGAGACACTTACTCAGTGGACCGACCCATGACCGGCCCAACCACTTTCCACTTTCACTCCCTTAGTTCGGACACTTCACTCCCTGTCCGAACACTATCACTCTTTGTCCAAACTCACTACATATTCGGACACTATCACTTCTCTTGTCCGAATTTTATGTACTTGTCCGAATTCCTACTGCCTTGTCCGAATTTCACTGTTTTATCCTATAAAAACGTCTTTCCTTCCTTATTTCCCAACACAACTTCTATTTTTCCTCGAACCCATCCGAAATCACCCGAAAGGTACATGGAACGTGGGTGTTACACTAAGTTCCAAAGAAAATTAAAATTAATTTAATCTGTATAACATATATAACGAAGCTGAGAAACGTCATTCTTATCCTTAATCAAAATATGAGCCAAAGTAAAATCTTCAAAAATTAAAAGTCTAAAAACAAAGAAAAAATATGATTAGCAAAATCATCCGCTATTATATTATAGATTAATTGTTATCATAAATACAAATATAAAAAAATAGAAGTAATATTTTCTGAATTATATTGAGATAATTAAAATCTGGTGTGATTATGTTGTACATCGCGTGTTGGGTTGTCCTTATCTGACCCCATCTAAAATATTCTAATCGTTTCCAATTCCTGACATCGCTTAATAAATCAACGGTCCAGATTGTTTTAAGTTGTTTTTCGTTTTACAACGAAATGACAAGAAGAAGATTATTGTTTTTCTTTTTCTTCCGAAGGTACATAAACAAATATATAATAATACGAATTATAAGTTATAATAACTAACTATAATACAATTATGTTTACAATTAATCAACAAAAATGACTTTACAGACGTGATGATAATGATTCCAGGACACACCAAAAGCTCCAAATACTATCTGACCAGCAATTAGAAGTTTCGATGTATATTGGAAGAGATTTCTCAAGAGCCATATCAAAGCCTTGATTTTGTTTTTATACATATCCGCTACGAATTTACAAAAAAATATCCGATCAGATTGTAGATCAATAGATTTGAAAAACCCAAAACCTAAATTATTCGATCTGATCGAATTCGGATACTCAAATACGTAAATACATTATATTAGACTATTTATCGTTTCAAATTTTATGCTTTTGATTCTATAAATTTCGCGTATATTATTTAATATGGAACACAATTCAACAATATAGATATATAATATGTGTAAACTTCATATATGAAATTACATTCTATATAAGCAAATAAAAAAAAAACTTTTGCGAAACAGTTTTTTTTTCTTTACATAAGAACTTAAAACATTTCCAACAAGAATTTTCATTTTAAGAATGATAAAACTTCAAAATAAAGTTTTAAGGTGAATGAGCTCCAACAATGATCCTCAAAAAAACCTTAAAACTATTAGTAATTTGCATTATAGTCCATAACAATAATAAAAATTTAAAATAATAATAAAACTTCATAACTATACATAAAATATACAGTTAAATTTTAAACAATATTTCATAAAAGCAGAAAGTTGCATAATAATTTAAAATTACATATATAATGATAAAACGTATATTATTAAAATAATATTAATATTAAATATCAATACTTCCATAATCCTTTCGTATATGATCGTTAATCCGTTTCGAAGGAATAAATGAGTTTCTCTGTTTTTAATTTTCAGATTGTGAGTTAAAAATTGTTGAAAAAGCATATTTTCATTTACCGCAATTTCAGCTATTGTCTTTGGTGCTAATCTTGAATTTGTGATAGGTGCATTGAGATCATGTTCATCATCGATTATCATGTTATGCATTATAATTTCATATCAGATTTATCCGAATATTAGTATTGTGGAACAACTTATAATATTTGTATTTATGTAATTTTAAATTCTTTTTGTAGTTTTTTTTTAATTTTGTAATTTGTCTTTAAATTTGTAATTTGTCTTTTATCTTGTAATTTATATTAAAGTTATATATTTTTTGTTTTAAAAATATTTAATTTAATGTTATGTAATATTTATTTTAGATTAAAAACTTTAGTTTTATAATAAGTTTATTTGATATAAAACAAAATTTAAAAATAAAATCAAAGTTATTTATAAATTAAATGATTAAATTATAAATATTTAGTAGTTTTAAAAGTTTTGATAGTAAAACTTCAGATTTGAAATTGCACTATTCAAAACCCCAAATTCGGAGGATTTAAGAATTTGTTGGAATTACAAAAACCTCTTGAGGGGTTGAGGGTCTCTTAGAAATGCCCTTAACCACCACCGCAAAATAACCCACCTTTTTCTCTGATCGCCGGTGTTTATTTGTCGGTGACCGGAGATGCTCTTTTGCTTCCTTTTTCTTTTCTCATTCTCGCATAAACTTCTCTTCTGTGGCTAAAAAGTTGATCAACGCCCTCCTTGATAGATCTTCAGATCTGGTTCTGAAACTTGCATATTCGCGATGAAGCTTCTTGAAGGAGCCATGAAAATCTGGTTCTAACGTGGATGAAGCCGGTTATCGACATGGTAGAGCTTCTCGGACCCGATTCTAGAGAGGACGAAGCCGGTGAGGAGAAGGTCTATGTCCATCTTTTCCGACGTGATTACTAGGTGCTCCACTTTGGTTCAAGAGGAGTTGTTATGTTCTGGTTGAATTTCGGTAATGGTTGAATAGAAAGTGGCCAAGGTCGGTAGATCAGAGAGTAAACTGCCATTGTGAGGGCGACAACAAAACAGAATGGAACTACCGGTGGCGGTAACTGTTTTAGTGTTTTGAGTTAACATCAATTGGAGATGCTGGTGGCGTTAAAAAGTCTCGGTGATAGTCGTTTCCTCGTCTTCTCTTTTCTGGTGGTTCCTCTGGCGGTTTTAAAGCTCTCATCCTTCAGCTTCGTGTTCTCAAGGAAGCTCTTAGTAGTTTCTCGACGACGCCTTTTTGTTCTAGTTTTAGTTTGGACGATATCAATGAAGAGAGATTGAAAGGAAGAAAAGAATCTATGTATTCAATCTTACTTGAAACAATGTATTGATACAAGTATTTATACAACAATGTAGACCAATTAAACCGATTAATAACCAACCATTAACAGAATATTAAACCGGTCTTGATCTTTAAACCAATAGCCCTCCTCAAGATGGCAATCATATAGTTATCAATGACATCTTGCTTATGAGATCATGAAACTTTCCTGGAGGTAAAACTTTTGTGAATGTATCAGCTATTTGGTTGTTTGTCCGAACATGTAAAGTCTTTATCGAGCCCTTCAATATCTCTTCTCTGACTCTATGACAGTCCAAATCTACATGCTTTGTTCTCTCATGAAAAACGGCATTATTTGCAATGTGAATGGCAGCAGATGAATCGCAGTAGAAAGGAACTGACCGTGTTTGTGGTACATGTAAATCGTTTAGAAGCTTAATAAGCCAAGTTACTTCATTAACCGCAAACCTCATGGCGTGATATTCAACTTCTGCTGAAGATAATGAGACGGTCTCTTGTTTCTTGGACTTCCAGGAAATCAGAGAAGATCCTAAGAACATACAATATCCTGACGTGGATCTTCTCGTGTCAGAATCTGAAGCCCAATCTGCGTCAGTGAATGCCTTGAGAGTGAGATCATTGTTTGCTGCATAGAAGAGGCCAAGACCAATAGAATTCTTCAGATATCGCAGTACATTGTAGGCAACCTGAAGATGCGACTGTTTTGGTGCTGATGCAAATTGACACAGTCTGTTTACAGAGAATGTAATGTCTGGTCGAGTTATTGTAAGATACATGAGACGTCCAACAAGGCGACGATATTCTTGAGGATCTGTCAGTGCAGCTTCATCGTTGTTAAGAGAAAGCTTTAAACTTGGATCCATTGGGATGCTGCAGGGCTTACATGCCAAGAAACCAGTGTCTTCCAAGAGGTCCAGAGTATACTTGCGTTGACAGATTGATATGCCTTTTGCTGATCGTGCTATTTCCAATCCTAAGAAGTATCTTAGAGCACCAAGATCTCGTAACTTAAAACATTTATGTAAGACATGTTTAAGTGAAGTAACAGCATTATCCGAATTAGAAGCAATTATAATATCATCAACATATACTAAAATTGCAATATATTCATGTTCTATATGTCTAATGAACAAGGTGTGATCAGACTGAGACTTATGGAAATTAAGACTGAGCAAAACATCACTAAACTTAAGGAACCATTGCCTAGAAGCTTGTCTTAAGCCATAGATTGAACGTTTAAGTTTGCAAACAGCATTAGAAGGAAAGGTGGAACCTGGTTTAGGAGTGTAACCAGGAGGAAGATCCATATAGATTTCCTCCTCAAGATCGCCATTTAAGAATGCGTTTGAGATGTCCAGTTGATGCAGACTCCATTGTTTAGCTGCAGCCACAGATAGTAGAGTTTTGACTGTGGTCATCTTAGCTACAGGTGAGAAGGTGTCTATGAAGTCAATTCCCGGCTGCTGTGTGTATCCTTTGGCGACTAAGCGTGCTTTGTAACGCTCCAAAGTTCCATCAGACTTGAGTTTGGTCTTGTACACCCACCTGCACCCAATTGCTCTCTTATCTGAGGGTAATGTGACTATACTCCAAGTGTTTGCACCTTCTAATGATTGTAACTCCTCATTCATTGCAATCAGCCACTCATCTATTTTCTTGGCTTGAGAAAAACTTGCTGGTTCTCCATACTGTAACACAGAACAAATGAATGATCTATATTCATTACTCAAGTTCTCAAGAGACATAAAAGTATTTAAAGGATATGAGATCTTGGTTCTTGTGTTATTGCAGAGATAGTCTTGCAAATGTCGAGGCTGCTTAGACACTCTTTTTGCTCCAGTGTTGCTAGTCTTCATCTGTGCTATATCTACACTCTTATTTTTGTCGCTGACTTGTGTGGTTGATCCTGATGTTATCTTTCCCGCATTTGAGTGAGAATCAGAGGTGGATATTGTAACTCCATTCGAATCTGTTTCTATCAAAGAAAAGATATCAGACTTAGTGTTATGTGTGTCTTTAAATGGGAAAATATTTTCATAAAAGATAACATTTCGTGTAATGTGGATTGAATTAGTCTCTAAGTCCATCACTTTATATCCCTTGTAGTCTAATGGATATCCAAGGAAGACACAAGCTGTAGAACGAGGTTGGAATTTTGTCCTCTGTTTTGGTGAAGTAGAACTGTAGCATAATGAACCAAAAACACGAAAAGCATCATAAGCATGTTCTTGGTTAGTCAATAATTCATAAGGAGACTTATTTCCTAGTAAGGGGGAAGGTGTCCTATTAATCAAGAACACGGCAGTAAGGATACAATCACTCCAAAAAACTGGTGGAATGTCAGCTTGAAACATAAGTGCTCTTGCCACATTGAGGATGTGCTGATGCTTGCGTTCAACCACTGAATTCTGTTGAGGTGTTTCAGGGCAGGAGTGATAAGAAAGTATCCCTTCGCTCTTGAATAACTCTGTGAAGTTTAGCTCAGGTGCGTTATCTGATCGTACACCTTTGACATGTGCCTTGTGTTGTGTTTCAACCATTTTTAAGAAGTCTGGGAAGATCTTTAAGACGTCATTCTTTGTTCTCATCAAGTAAGTCCAAGTCATTCGTGTGTGATCATCAACAATAGTGAGGAAGAACCTGTACCCTTCATTACTTTCAACTGAAAATGGACCCCAAGTGTCAATGTGCAATAGATCAAAAGCATTGTGACAAAAGTTATTATTTGAATTATAAGGGAGACGTTTCTGCTTAGCCAAATGACAAATAGAACAGTGAAAAGGCGTTTTATTACAGTGTTTGATTCCAAGAGTATCAGCAATCGATTCAATTCTTGTCAAATGAGGGTGACCCAATCTGTTGTGCCAAAGTGAAAAATCAGTTACAACATTTAGTGAAAAAGAATTAGAGAAGATAGGTAGACAGCTGCTTCTCAAACTTCTGTCTAAAACATATAAGTTGTGAATTCTTTCAGCTTGTCCAATCATCATTTCCTTGATAGGATCCTGAATGAGACAACCAGATTCATTAAACTCAAAAACACATTTTGAATCAGACGTTAGTTGACTGACGCTCATAAGATTGAGACAAAAATCAGGTATAAAGAACACATTCTTAAGACAAAGATACTTATTTATCTGAACGTCTCCTATACCAGCAATTTTAATCTCTACACCTGTTGGCAATGTTACATGTTTATTTACTGAAAACATCATGTTGGTGAATAGATTCTTATCATATGCAACATGATGGCTAGCACCACTATCCACAATCCAAGATTTGTTCAACAATGTGATATTGTTCTTCTGTAACATATTAACCAACTGAAGAGATGTAGAGTTAAAAGTCATACCGTCAGCTGCTGTAATGGTACCTCCTAATTTTGATGATAAGGTGTCTTTGCTTGCTGGAGCTGGGGTATGTGAGTGAAAATAGGCTATGACGCCATCTATTTGTTCCTTAGAAAGGTTCTGCATCAAGCCTGATAATCGAGTTTCACCTTTAGAAGTGTCTATGTGACAAAGCTGAGCACTTACTGGTTTTTGAGTGCTCTGTTTTGATTTGTGCTTATATCCAGGGGGATATCCATGAATCTTGTAGCACTTATCTACTGTATGTCCAGTAAATCCACAATGAGAACACATAGGTCTTTGTGTCTTGTGGCTAACATACGAAGCATTTACAGGAATTTTCTCTGCAACATTAAAGATTGATGCATTTTGAACTGGTAAAATGTTCCTCTGGCTATGATCCTGATCAAGAAGGTTGTACACTTCCGATATGTCAGGGATGGTTTTCTTCATTATAATTTGGCTTCTGATACTGGAGTAAGAATCATTGAGCCCTGCTAGGAACTTGATCACTTTAGACCTATCTTGTTTAACTTGAATCGTATTGCAGCAAGTACAGTTTCTGCAAATCTTTAAGCATTCTGATCCATCTAAGTCATCCCATAAAGTCTTTAGCTTCGTATAATAGGTCGATAGATCCATGGCTCCCTGCTGAAGTGACCATATCTGCTGAGATACATGAAATGATCTTGACAGATTTGTGACATGAAAACGCGACATCAAATCTTTCCAGATTTCCGACGAGTCAGGTAAGCGAAGAATACTGGTATATATTTCCTTAGATACAGAATTAAGCAGCCAAGACTTGACCATACTGTTACACCGAGACCATATTCTAAAGTGTGGGTGCGTTTCTGCTGGTCTAGGTAATGATCCGTCAACAAAAGCGAGCATATTCTTCGCATCTAAAGCTATCGAGATGGCAACATTCCACGTACTGTAATTGCTACCATCAAGTTTTTCATTTATTATCGAGGTACCTGGATTGTCCGAGCTCGTCATGAAATACGGAGAGAATTGAATCCCGTCAAAATCGAATCGATTTTGGGAAGTTTGGTTAGTAGCTGCCTCTTGCGTTGTTACGGAGAAAGAGTGATTAGGATTTGAGTTGTGATTCTAGTTCTCTTCGGGGGAGTTCTTGTTGATTGAAGTTTGATTCAGCTCTAAATCTTCTGCGATTGAGGAGCGTACTCTTCTTCTCTTGTTCGAAGATCTTCCAGCAACAAGTCTTTTTGTTCTCCGAGCTGGAATCATCACGAATTTGAGGAAAGTGAAGAAAGAGATACAAAGAATCGGGAAGAAAAAGTGGCCAAGAGTGCGTCGGCGGAATGACCGAAGAAGACAAAGAAGAATGATATGGCGGAGGAAGATCACGCCGAAATTTCTTTGCAGATGAGAGTTCTCCCGAGGAAGAAGGACCTGAAGTCGTTGAATTTCAGTTTCAACGGCTCTGATACCATATCAATGAAGAGAGATTGAAAGGAAGAAAATAATCTATGTATTCAATCTTACTTGAAACAATGTATTGATACAAGTATTTATACAACAATGTGGACCAACTAAACCGATTAATAACCAACCATTAACAGAATATTAAACCGGTCTTGATCTTTAAACCAATAGACGACGCCGATAACGACTTGGTTATAATCGAATCTCAGGATAAAACCAATAATGTATTGGTTTCACAAACACTTGGAACCAATACAAACGAACAAAAATTCTACGCACTTTCGAGTAATTACTTGATTGCAGGGAATTGAATTTTTGATTGAGTGTTTATGTAGTTTAAGACTCAAAAATCGTAACCCCAAACGAGTGAATGATGTCTTATATTTATAATCATTTTGAAGTCATGCTCTTACAATCACGAGTCAAAGGCGCGATTCACCCAAGAGATTGGCTTGCCGGTGAGACTCAAAGAGAGATAGGAGGAGAAGGAAAAGAACAACAAAAGAGAGAATTTTACTGAGAAACAAAGTTTTTTAGAGTCAACAATATAAATATCTTCAGCAGGTTTGAATCAAAATGACAAAATACTACATTTGTTTACCTAGCATGGTTAGTTAATGAATTTTGGTGTGATGGTTATGTCACAAATTCACCCAACAAGTAACTTAACCTATTCACATAGAGCAAAACGACACAACCTTGTAAAGAGTTTTCTTCTCATGTTGTTTTATTATTAAAGCTTAAACCTAAACAAGAGTCTGAAAAATATAGATAGATATATAATGATCTCAAAACTCAACATGGTCTACATGCATTGTACACTTCTCCTCGCAATACATCGATCGGTCTATGTTCCATAGTATATCGCTCTGGCCCCATGTACACACTCCTGTCTTCTCCAATAGCCCCATTGCTTCCTCTCTTCCGTATTTTGATTCATACAGCTTCAAGTACTCATAATCCTGATTCATTATAATATTTTAACACACGCCTCAACTTAAGCCAATGAACATAGTTCTTTAACTATGAAACAATTCATACCTGTAAGCCACTAAGGAGGCGTTCTAGCCTAAGCGAAGCAACAGGCTCTGAGGAAGATGAGAAAACTTCACCGGGATAGTAAAGAACTCCATCACCAGGAGGAAGACCGCGCCTGAACCTTACCTATTCATTTGGTTATATAATAACATCATGAAGCAATTAATTCAGGAAGCTTTTACAATGATACTAGGGATGAGAAAATAACCTCAGCGCTAGGAACCGTTGCCTTCTCATAGCAGTTTGCACCCCAGTACAGGAACCCAGTTCCACCTTCTTTCCACACACGCCACATCACTGCGCGTTGTTGTGTCCCACGCATCCCTAGGTGCCAATTTGGGTGCGGATCTGAAGGTTCAAGGCATATGTATGTCCACCATTCCTGCACCACCAAGATAACTCCTCTTTATACATAAGATAACTACAAAAGAGCCAAACATCAAAATGTCCTTGAAAACAAATTTTAACCATTCCATTACTCATCGATCATAAGAATATGTGTGAAAAGTATTAGTGAACTTCAGATTAAGTTTACTGACACATGATGATTATTCACGTAAATGCACGGACTTTTCCAAATCTTATGACAACTAATGAGCATGTTTCAGGTGTGTGGACTAGAAGATTTAAACCTCATTTGAGGGCAACATGGACTTGGATTATTAAATAATATTCTCCAAAGAAGAAATGAAAGGGATGACAAGGATACTGGAGAGCCTACCTCCCCAGTCTCTGTCTGCAATTCCTCAAGAATATCCTTTACCAAATCTTCCCGGTTACCAAGCACCCATTCACTGAATAATAATACATCATATTGTTTTAGAACGAGTTAGGAGATTTAAGCAATGAAAGACTAGTTAAACAGATTTCTGTAAAGCTCCAGAAATTCCGACAGTCCTAACTTATTACTTTTTATACTTAAATCACATGCATGTCTTATCCAAGTAGGTGACTGGAGAGATATAGGGCGGAAACAAGAAACTTTAAGACCAAAACAGTATTTCTAATGGATTGACAGATGATAGATAATTAAGTCTGAATCAATTAGATTTCGTTT
This sequence comes from Lepidium sativum, assembly GCA_023374145.1. Lineage (NCBI taxonomy): Eukaryota > Viridiplantae > Streptophyta > Magnoliopsida > Brassicales > Brassicaceae > Lepidium > Lepidium sativum. The sequence continues at coordinate 40,372 of JAKUCM010007240.1, read as the reverse complement.
GATAAGAACAAACACCAAATGCCTAGCACACCGACCAGATATCGAAAATAAAGATTGAAATCCGATTATTAAACAAAATTCAGGTAAAAGAAGGCAATTTATTTCAATGATCAAATCACTGCCACCTAAGAGAATTTGCATGATCAATTACCTTGTGCAGTATATCTGAGTATGGGGTCGAAGAAGGTTTGGAACTTTGACAAAAGATTCAAAGGGCGTTGGAGCAAGTGGCGCATCACCCGGTCCTACAAAAGGAGTAAGACGATTTGACTAAACTTCTTCAAGTAGGTAAAGCACTGTTAAATTATGGACTTTCATGTATTTACATCTAAGCAAGCAGATTTCAATTCCCTTTTAATTTCAGCAACACACAAATATGAATATCCAGAAGCTCAGTAAAAAGCCATATCAACCAACCACTGGACCTACGTGACTACTACTTATACATTAAGGTGTTACATAATCAACTAACAGACTGGGCTGCATATCGCAGTGTGGATACTGATCCAAGTACTATGCAACTAACCTTTATGGTTCAATATTGACCATTTTGGAGCTCATTTCAACAGGAAGACGAAGCCATGAAAGAAATAAAACAGAACTCCAGTGGAAAACAGGAAGGATCAATCGAGAAATTGTTGATTAATTAGCACAAGTGAATTTTAAGCAAAGGGAAATCATACCACAGTAGTATGTCGTTAATACACGAGCATCTGGCGCATAGGCGTAAATTTCACTGGCCATCTTGCGAACGTTATCAAAGTGCTCCATATTCAGTGGCTGTCCAAAGTTTTGAATGATAATAAGAAAGCTGTCAATAAACAATTTGAACTAAAAAAACACATCAATTACATCAAGGATGGAACATGAGATAATATGGCATCGAATTTTACTATTACCAATGTAAACTAAGTCCTATCGATAATCAGCTGAAAAACTGATACAAACATACCTCATCCCACAAGTAAAAGTAAGCTTTGTTCCAATGGAGTTTACTCCTCAATATCTCAACTTCTTTCTGCAGATAACTCTCCCTTGAATCATCCCTGCTTGCACATCAACAGGAAGGTAAAAGTATGTTGGGAGTGTCTACAACACTTAACACACGCTTGAGTAGGACAATGCATCGATACCCTGCAATAACTTGTCTATATGGCACTGCATAAGCCGCAAGCCTTGGATCAGACAGATATTCATCAGATTTTGGATGATCCGCTGCGAAGCCAAAAAGTAGAATGCATACAGAGAACTCCCAATGTGAGGCAAAAGGCTTAGCTTGAACAATACAAATATATGGATTGGCATAAACAGTTCAAAGATTTACAGTACCAGGCCATGGTGAGGTGTATGTCAAGACACGCATGCTTTCACCCCATTTGCAAAAGTATGGACTGATCCGAAACTGAAGAAGCCATTTAAAATGGAGATCCAATTTCTCGTACCATTCTTCACTTCCATGTTCAACGCCAAATCGATCCTCAATTACAGTGTCAGAGACTCCAATAACAGCAGGGAGAGATGGAGTCACTGGAATAACAAATTCCCAAACTGTCAATCTTAGCTTGATACGGAGCGCAAGGTTTGAAACAACATCTTCTTCCATCATATCGGTTGATCCATTCGTAGAAATGAATTCCAAAAATGATGGAGAGAAGAGAATTCTTCTTAATGACGAACTTGCACATTTTATTCTTTCTACCTAAAAGATAAGTTGCAGATTATTGACAAGTACTTCTTTAGCAAAGGAGGGATCAATTACACACACAGAAAGTGAGATATTACCACTTCATCCAGAGGTTTCCCTTCTATTGGTTCCATGATATTAAGACAGTTATTGAGTTCCATACATAGCTGATCCTTTTCATCCTTTCCCAAGTGAGCAGAAGAGCTGTAACCAAACACATAATTGGTCATCAGCTGATCAACGTATCAAATTCATAACTACAAATTGTCAATTCACACAACACATGGATATCAAGTGGAACTGTGATCATCCTGAAGTAGATAAAAGAAAAAACAGTATAACAGAGGAAACTCACCCTCCGTCACTTTTTACTGCAGAAACAATGATCTCTCCTTCATAATGACCAGGAGGCTGCCCATCAGGAACGTCTATTGAGACCCAAATTGCACTTGTTTCTCTACAATAAGAAGCATCCCAGGTTACAGGTCAGTCTCACCAAATAAGACAGCAATGTCTCCGCATACCAGATTAAGAAATTGGATTAGTGAGCACTCGAACCCTGGAAATAAGCTAAGTTGAGAAACAGGCAAATCAAGGGGCACAAGAGCATCAGGAACACCTAAGACAGGTACCACTCGCCGCAACTTTAGTGACTGGCCAACAATTAATCTGCCACAGTAAATCCATCTCAAATAATGAAAAGGATAAAAAAGAAGAAGAAAAGTAAGGCATAATCAGCACACCTGTCTCCAACGGAAGAGCATAAGTCACTGCACTGAATCTGAACACTCCCTGAAGGACTGGAAGCAGCCCAGGAAACTTTAGGACGCATGGCAATCTGAAAACTTTCTCTCTCATTTCTAGCCGCCAAAAGATTTATCTGTAGAACACAATATGGACGCCACACATAAATACATGAATCAGTAAATAGGAGTAACCACGATAAGAAATCAATAGAGTTAATTCAATTATTGATTAATTTGTCAGAAAGAGGTCTTCCATGTCATCCCTGCCTTTCAACCTAGTTCATAGCGTAGGACAAGTGTCTCATTCCTCTGAATATCTGCAGCTTTACCCACTACACTACCAACGTCTTTTCAGAAAGATGTCAGTCTTACATAAATTTTCCATATTGCTCAGTTTTTACTAATATTTAATATCTTAAGCAGAACTTTCAACTATATAGAGTTCTTTGGCTCCAGAAAAATGTCCGACCGTAGATATAGTTATCTCTAAAATGTACAAGAAAGCACCTAAAAGAACAAAATAAATGCTTACAGGTTCAAGAGGTCGAGGTGTTTCTTGTGAACCAACATTAACCGTATTTGGCATGCACCAAACATTTACCAAATCGGCAGTTGGAACTTCTGTAGGATCCGTAGATTGTTTAAGGGGTTCTGCGTTCACACCACCATCATTAAAACCATAAGCTGTTCCTCCACCAGCCACCCCTTCTACTGGCACAGTCATATCATGTGATCCTACAGAAATCTCAAATATGATTTAGAATCCTACAAGAATCCAGTTATTGTTTTATAAGCTATAATTTCTGAAATCACTTTCCAATATCTAAAAGGAGAGTTTTTCAACAAAAAAAGAAAACCCTCCAACAACCCAACAGAGTTAAGTAGCTTCAAACATGTGTAAACCAAAGGATCATTGTCAGAGTAACACGAAAACTATTTTAAAACACTTGTCATTCATGGCCTTAATGTTGTAAAAAAAATTATGATAATTGAATTGAAACCATATAAATGGTTTTTTGAAACCAATAAGCCATGCCTAGTTAAAAATCCATGAAACAGCAACGATCAAAGTCCAAGCAAGAACTCGAATATAAGGCAAAATCAATTAGTAACTAAGAAGACCAAATCAACGAATTAGTCGAAAAGGTAAGTAAATCAATAAAATATGAGAGCAAAGTCCAGAAATGAAAAAGTTTAAATATTTAAACAGTGTAAAAATCAAAGCAAAAGTTGGAAACCAATGATTAATATCGATATCGAGTCAGGAAAACGCGAATTGGGAACTAATGAATCCAAAGATGGATGTTTTCGAGCATGTTCGATTGATGAAGTGAAGTAGATTACCTAAAATCTCTGTAACGCCTTTCGAATAAACCCGAAATCGAAGACTGAGAACAAACCTAGAAGCCCAGAAAGTAGAAGAGCAGAAAGAGAGAAAATTCCAGCGCAAAAGGGAAGAGAGAGAGAAGAATCGGCAGTGTAAAGATGGGACTTAACTTTGTTTTGGTTCTGTAAATCTTTTTGTTTTGAGACTTTGACACACAATTATGTAAATCTTTTTTTTTGGTGCGATAACTATCAGAAATTTGTTTCTAATTGATGTTGGCTTCAATTGCTAATCGCCTAGCGTAATATAATCTTAATTATCCTAAATTTTGTCGATCAATATAATATTTATAATAATATAACATAATATAATTCTGCAATCTTTTTGTCTAAAAATTTATAAAACAAAATTATTAAGCAAAAAAACAGGTTTTTGTTGTTTTTTTGCCTATAGGTCAAACACTTTTGTTTTCTTATTGATAATTACAATTGAGTTACTATAAAAGAAATTATTTTCGATTATTATCATGATTAGAATAATAAATTAATATCTACCTAATTATAATATAATCTAATTACTAATAATATTTTTTTGATAAAAGAAAATATAAGCTCAAAAATGGAGACGACAAATACTAAAAAGAAATAATGACTCAACTATATCACAATTATACACTAATAACTTAAATATTCTTCAAAAAGTATGAAAATAGTGTAGGAAAAGTCACAAAAAATGACTTATCTACTTATTTACAAAATGTCACTAAAACAACCCAAAAATGCCAAGAAAAATAAGAAAATACAACAAAAATTTTCAATTTATTCTTCCTCTTTTTTCTTCTTTCTTTCGTAACTACTTCTTCTCTTCTTCTTCTTCCTCTTCAAAAAAATTTTCTCCAAATTTGACTTATTTTTCAAATTTCTTAACTGGGTATTGTGTATCGAAGGTAATATAGCATATGTTTAGGGATTTCAAACTCTAACATTTCGATTTTTTTTCTACGGTTTGTGCTAAACTTACATATCGACCGATTCAAGGCACAAATTGGTCAAGGTGAATCATTTATTACAAGTTTTAGGGTTTAGATTTTATGAGTTTAGTCTTGATTTCTTCGTTTGTACTTTGGTAAATTTTGGTTGAATTTGTGGGTTTGTCTCGATTCTTAGTTTGCTAATGTGATATAGGTTGGTAGATTTTCTAGGTTGTCTTCGTTACATGTGGCCAAGTTTGTTTGTAACATAGTAAAGTCTCAGTTGAGTTTGGTAGAGAATTTTCTAGTGTGGTAAAGCTTGTCAGATTTATTTATAATGTAGTAGACTTTGGTAGAGTTTGGTAAATGTTGTCTATAGTGTGGTAGAGTTTGGTATATTTCCTTATAGTGTAGTATACTCTGGTAAAGTTAGTCTTTAGTGTGGTAGAGTTTGGATTTTTTTACCTATAGTGTAGTAGACTTTTGTAGAGTTAGTTTATAGTGTGGTAGAGTTTGGTGAATCTAGTTTTATGTTCGTTGGAGTTTGGTAGATTTGGTAGACTTATGTTCTAGTGTGGTAGAATTTAGTTTTTTGGTAGACTTTGGTAGAGTTTATTATTTAACTATTTTCTTGTTTATTTTCCACAGCTATGGGGGATGACGAGAAGTACCCTAAGAAGGTTGTTGCAACAGGAAGGTTCATGTTGATAAGCAAAACCATCAACCACTACTGCACATTGAAGAGGATAACATTGATGAGAGATCTCCTTGGCGCTGATGCTTACGATGACATAGAGAGAAATTCACAACTTGGTATTATATTGTAGTTTGCTGGTGCACGATTATCATGGGCAAGCAAATATGTGCAATACCTGTTAGGGAATATGTTTCACACACCTAAGGTGAATGAGGTGTGAGTGTTGGCCGATGGTCGCCCAATCAAATTTTTTCTGAATGAGTTTCACCATATCACACAGCTGGAACTATGGGTTGTCTGATCCTAATGATGCAAACTTAGCGGTTGGAGATTTATGGGCCGACATGGGTTTAGTCCACGGTGATGATCCAAACTGAGTAGAGCTTGACCAAATATTAAAGGGATGCAAGGATTGGTCTTTTTCAAAGAGGAAGATGATGAAGTTTTTGGTGGTGTTGTATGTTGCTATTTTTCGTTTGCACACCAATAGTAGGATCTTAGTCTACTATGCAAAATTGGTGATAGATCCATAAAGATTTGAGGGGCATCGTTGGGGGAGAGTAACCTTTTAATCCCTCCTCAAATCACTCTCTCAAGCATTACAAGCAGGTGCTCCTAATATTGGCATTCAAGTATAACCCACATCTAGGAGTAATGTGTAAAAGTAGAAAAGATGGCCCGATTCCACTTATGTAGTGGGCGTCGTGCACTTGCAGTGGTATAGATATGGAGGATATCTTCAAAGCTTATAAGAAAACATCCAGTGACAACAAGGTAAGCTTCCCCAATTAGGAGATCTTGGTAGAAGTTTATTTGGTGTGTGGTAGAGCGATAATGGACTTTGGTAGATCTTGGTATAAGTTGGTTTGGTGTGTGGCAGAGCTATGGTTGACGTTTGGTAGATGATATGATCGTGGATGGTACAACAGCTGCAGCACCAGAAGTAGATGGTCGGATTACACGTTACAGAGCTAAGGAGATGGCGAAAGAAGCTCATTCCCTCATTGCAGAAGGAGTTGACGAGTTGGCAGCTGCACAAGTCTTCAACATCTCCATCTTGAAGACTTCTCCTGGTAATGATAACTAGGTAACTTAGGTGAGAAAGTTTGTACTCTTTTTCCCATAGAGAGTTTTGTCCCAATTGGGTTTTCTCTCGTGGTTTTTAATGAGGCAGATGGAATCACTACGATGAGTTACTTAGGAGTCTTACCATTAGAAGAATAATGTACAAACCAATCTGGTTTTTAGGTGCACCATTAGGGGACGCCTCGTTGTTTTTATTTAAACGCTTCGTTGTTTTATTTAAGTTTCAAACTACATGTTATTTTTCGGTTTAAAAACTACATGCTGTTCTGGGGTTGTATTTAAACCTCAGAACTTACTGTAAATTTCTCAGAGTATTATCATTGAAATAGACTTCTTATTGAGTTTTCCATGCTCTCAAGCCACGGTTCTGGAAATCCTAGAGCCTGAATCTCCCATCACGTTGTGAGCCAAGAGATTCTTCACCTAATTCATCTAATCACATAAATTTATCCAATTAAGTCCCCTTCAATTCGTTTCAATACCAACCCACGTGAATTCATCAATCCATCAGTCCTATTTTCTCTCAAAGAGTTTTCCATCGTATCTCATAAAACCCTTTTATTTCCTTTCTTTTCGTCTTAGAACTAGTTATTGTGAGTTGTTGTGAATTCCTTTCAGGTACCATGGAGCTTTCAGTTGAAGCTATGGAAGCTCTAAACAAAGCCATGGCTCAGCAAATCAAAGAAGCAAATCAAGCAATAGCTTCTCAGCTCTTTCAACAACTAGAGCAGCTTGATAGCAAGTTTGAGAACCGACTCAAAGAGCTAAAGAATGATCAAAGTGCTACCGAGCCAGAATCATCAGAGCCTCCTAGTCCTAATGAAGCAATCAGGATTGCTAAAGGAAAGGCACACATGGGTTCTTCTTCTAGACAACAGAGAGTTAGACGCCTTAAATCACCAATTAGGGACAGAGAAAAAGTTGGCCATCAAAGGAGATGCACACTGCAACAAAGACGGTCTGGTTACGTTGCTGGACATAGGATTTCTGTGGAATCAGATCATGAGCATTTAGAAGAAGGTGAAAGATCAGAATATAGTGGTGAAACGTTAAGGAAACCTAGAAACAGAGTCAATGCACGTGAGTATGATCCTTTGAGGCAGCTAAGCAACATTAAGATCCAATTCCCTCATTTTTCATGGCACGAATGATGCAGAGACATATTTGGATTGGGAGAGGAAGATGGAGTCTAATTTTCTGGTGCAGGGAACTTATGAACTTAACAAGGTTAAGATAGCAGTCTCAGAGTTTAATGGCTATGCATTGTTATGGTGGGAGCAGTTGGGACTCATCAGAGATACACAAAGAGAGCCTCCAATCACCACTTGGAGAGAACTTGTTATACACATGAGGAGAAAGTTTGTGCCTGCGCACTATCAGAGAGAGATGCTTAGCAAGTTGAGATGCCTTGTACAAGGCACCAGATCAGTTCGTGATTACTATTAGAAGTTGGAGACACTTATGATCAGAGCTGATTTGAGGGAGAGTGATGATATGGTGATGTCTCGTTTTCTTGGAGGATTGAACAAAGAGTTGCAAGATAAGGTAAAGCTGCAGAACCATGAAGATGTGCAGGAGATGGTGCACAAAGCTGAGTTGATAGAGGCGCAACTTAAGAGGAGAATTGGCAAGTCTACTTTCACTTCTAGTATCCCTAAGCCAAGAGAATTCACCAAATCAGCTCCAATCAGAGATAACAGACCTGCAACCTCTGTAGTGAAAGAAGAGGTCAAAACAGAGCTTAAAACCAGAAGTGGCACTTCTAATAGAAATGTCAGATGCTTCAAGTGTCAAGGAATGGGAAACTACTCCAGAGACTGTCCTAGTAAGAAGATGTTTCTGTTGAGAGAAGGAGGAGAGATTGTGCCTCAGGAGAGTTGAGAAAGTGATGTAGAGGACGATTTAGAGGAGGAAGAAGCAGCTGCAGTCGTTGGAGAGTTACTTGTTTCACGCAGAGCATTGAGTGTTCAGGTTCATCCAGATGACAGAGATCAGCGTGAGAATCTCTTTCACACCAGATGTGTTGTTCAGGGAAAGGTGTGTACACTAATTGTAGATGGAGGGAGTTGCACTAATGCAGTCAGTGAAGAGATGGTAAAGAAGCTCAATCTGAAGACTACTTCTCATCTTAGACCATATCAGCTGCAATGGTTGGATAGCAAATGAGCCATTATAGTCTCTCAGCAGGTGATGGTTCAGCTATCTATTAGGAAGTATGATGATGAGCTGCTGTGTGATGTTGTTCCAATGAGGTCTAGTCACGTTCTGTTGGGCAGACCATGGCAGTATGATAGACGTGTGATGCATGATGGGTACACAAACAAGCAGGTGTTTGAGTACAAGGGGTGAAAAATCACTCTTCTCCCACTCACACAACTGAAATCTACAAGGATTAGATGCATATGAACAGAAAGGAGAAGGAGAAAGTGTCAAACGCATTGTACATCAATCACAGTGAGTTTAACAAGCTGTTTGATCCAGAAATGACTACTTTTATGTTTGTGTACAAGGAGACATTGGCGTGTACTAAACCATCAGAGGAGCTTCCACATGAGATGATTCAGATTATAGAGGAGTATCAAATGTTTTTCCTGAGGAGATACCACCGGGACTGCCTCCAATTCGTGGTATTGAGCATCATATCGATTTAGTGCCTGGTTCTGTGTTGCCAAACAAACCAGATTACAGAACTAATCCAGTTGAGACTAAAGAGCTTTAGAAGCAAGTAGAGGAGCTGATGAGTAAGGGCTATATTCGTGAGAGTTTAAGCCCATAAGCTGTACCAGTCTTGTTAGTGCCTAAGAAAGATGGGACATGGAGGATGTGTGTAGACTGCAGAGCTATCAATAACATCACAGTAAAGTACAGACATCCGATTCCAAGACTTGATGGCATGCTAGATGAGTTATGTGGATCCACCATCTTCTCCGAAATCAATTTCAAGAGTGGTTATCATCAGATCAGAATGAGGGAAGGGGATGAGTGGAAGACTGCATTCAAGACCAAGCAAGACCAAGACCCAGCACGTTCATGCGTCTCATGAATCACACTCTCAGACCGTTCATTGGGCTGTTTGTAGTAGTCTACTTCGATGATATACTCACCTACAACAAAGGTTTAGGAGAGCATTTAGAGAACATCCGCAGGGTTCTAGATGTTATTGATAACAAGGTTTTTGCGTGTTTCTCAAATAACCTAGTGTTATGTAATCAATTGCAATACAGTATGGTGTCAATCGACTGGGTGAGTAACTAGCAATTGGGATGCAATCTACTTATCCTAATCTAAGCCAGATTCAATTTTAGTGAGTAGGAATCTAATCTAGGTACGAATAAAATGCTTAAAACAAAGTGCAAAAACAGAACGTAAAAACAGAGCAAAAACAGAGCAATAGCAAAACAGAGTAAAGTGCAAAACAGAGTAATTGAAAAACAGAGTTTTATGCTAAAAACAGAATATTAAAGTTCACGAAAATTCAATTGAGAAAGGGGTTATCGAGGTTAAGGATCAATGATATTCCTAGGGGTTCTAGACTTGTTTATTCCTAGCTGTTTCGTGCTAGTTTTCGTCTGTTCTTCAACCAAATCATCCTCCCCTTCCTGAATGGCACTGTCCTCAGTGGCGTTTGTGTCTTCAGCACGGATTAGTATTTCACAGCCACTACGGAGTGTAATGGCGTTGGCGTGATACTCCTTAGGGTTTTAAACAGCTTTTCCTGGTAATTGTCCAGTTGGTTTCACGGTTGATGCGGATCCTTGCTGATTCTCGATATACTTGAGGCGGGCATTAAGAGTTTCAAACTTGCAGTTGAGGCCATTATGGGAAGCATCTATCTTAGTATGTACCTCATCAAATTTCTTTGTTATTTCAGAAGTCGTGACTGTCTGTCCTTTCAGTATTTGCTGTAATATGTCCATGACCTCAGGTGTTTGTTGGGTTGTGTTGTTTGATTCGTAACCAGGTGGTACAGTGTGTTGGTGGTGATGAGTTTGCTTGTATTGTTGTTTTGGGATAAAGGTTTTGGGTTGTTGTTGGTTGTGTGGTTTGGGTGTGTATACTTGATCTTGAGGGTTTGCCACGTTGGTATTTCTGTAGGAAAGGTTTGGGTTGGGTTTGTAGCTGTTGTAAGGCCTGTAGCTGTTGCCTTGATTCTGCATAAAACTGACCTCCTCTACCTGATCTTCGTCCTCTCTAACCTCGTCTGACTCACTCACAAGATGTACCTGCTTTTGGTGAACTGAGACAAACCTATCGAGCTTATCTTGTATGGCTTTGAGCTCCTTTCTACTAACCATGTCAGGATCGGTTGTACCTCTAGGAGTTCGATCATAGTCTTCACTGTATTGGCCATCTGCTTTTGCTAAAATTTTGACCAGTTCCCATCTATCATCTACGTCCTTGTTCAGAAAGTTTCCATTGCTTGCTGTATCTAGTAACATTCGGATTTTGGGGAGGACTCCTCTGTAGAGAGTGCTAAGAAGTGACTCAATAGTAAACCCATGATGAGGACATTGGGATTGGTACATCTTGAATCGTTCTCATGCCTGAGAGAATGTCTTAGAGTGGTTTTGCTTGAAACTATAGATAGAATTGCGAAGTTTCGCGGTTCTGGAGTTTGAGAAGAATTTACCTAGAAACACTTGTTTGCAGGCGTCCCAGGATGTAATAGACCCTTGGGGCAAGTGTTTTTCCCACAAGTGTGCTTTGTCTCCAAGAGAGAAAGGAAACAACCTCATCTTTAAAGCATCTTCACTAACCCCATTAATCTTTGTCAAGCTGGTTAGTCTTTCGAACTCGTCTAGATGATCCAGAGGATCCTCAGAAGGCAAACCATGAAACTTGTTGTTCTGTACCATGGATATCATACCACTTTTAATCTCGAAATTGTTGTTGGCAATAGCTGGTGGGAGCATCGTCAGCTCCAATGTGTCTCATGCGCCTAGGACGAAGTCCTAGGTCAGTAGCTTGTATGTGGTCCTCCATGTCTACCTGATCCGGAAACTCCTCGTTCAATATGTTCTGTTGTTCCCACAAGTGTTCACGAGGCAAACGGTCTATGTTGTCGGAGTAGGGAATATGATCTTCACAACCACGGGATCTGGTAATCATGCAGGTGTGTTTTTGTCAGTGGAAAAGGACACTCGACCAAAGGTTGATCGAGTGTGTTGATCAATTTTTCTGGGAACAGAGAGAAATCAAGGTACTCGAGCTTAGACGGTCGAGTGAATTGATCGAGTGTTCCTGAAAACAGACAAAAAACGATCTTTAGAATGTAGTTGTAAAACTTAGTCTCAGGAAAGTAAAAATCCTAATTGTAGCTAACTAGAACCCAGTTGGCAACGGCGCCAATTTGATAACAAAGTTTTCGCGTGTTTCTCAAATAACCTACTGTTATGTAATCAATTGCAATACAATATGGTGTCAATCCACTGGGTGAGTAACTAGCAATTGGGATGCAATCTACTTATCATATTCTAAGCCAGATTCGATTGTAGTGAGTAGCAATCTAATCTAGGTACGAATAAAATGCCTAAAACAAAGTGCAAAAACAGAACGTAACAACAGAGCAAAAACAGAGCAATAGCAAAACAAAGTAAAGTGCAAAACAGAGTAATTGAAAAACAGAGTTTTATGCTAAACTTGTTTATCAACCTATTTAGATGACCTCTAAGCAAGGAATCACAAAGTAATCACATTCATTCTCATGCAATGGGACCTCTCTTGAACAACAACCCGACTTGACTCTCGCCAACGATTAGAAGTTTAAGAGGCGTTAAGTATGGACCTTACAAAGCCTAATAACACCCTAGACAATCAATCTCTTGAGCTAGGAGAAGTTATCTCAACCTAAGCATGTTCAAACGATTCCCCAAACGCCTCTCGGGGGGTGGGGGTGGGGGGGGGGGGGGGGGGGGGGGGAATCACCAAGTTCAATTGATCAGAAAGAAATAAGCATTAAGGACACTTAAATTAAAGAGATCTAAAACCTTAATCAAACATAAACAAATCCGGAAATCCCTAAGTTTTCCCCTAATCTCACCCTCTCCTCAAGAACCCTAATTTAACTTACTCCAAAATTCATAAAGTAAAGCATAGATTCAGAATCGAAAATCAATTGCATAAACTTAAAGATTTTAGTAAAAGAGAATTCAATATTGCTTAAGAGAATCAAAAATTGCTGGAAATATGATATATTAAAAGTGGAATTCTAGTACAATTTATAAATCAACAAAGATCTTAAGTCTTAAAGAAAAAAAGAAAAATTACTTAGAAAGTAAAAAGGAAAATTGCTTAAAAAGAAGAAGGAAAATTCTCTAGAAAGAGAAATGGAAAATTCCTTGAAAAAAATGGTAAAAGGTTAAAACATTATTGGGCTTGTATAAATGGGTATTAATGGACTCTTTTTACAAATAAGCCCAAAAAGTCAACTCTGGCGAAAAGTCAACATTCTGATAAGAAGAATCACCTCGACCAAGTGATAGTCGAGTGTCATGGATATATGCCAAATCTTTTAGATCACATCCTGAACTTCAACTTTAGTCCAGCCGTTCTCATAGGTCTTCTTGTAGTCTGAAATCCTTCATGAAAAACTCCAAAAAGCACCTAAAAATACCCTTTATGCAATGTATGCAATGCTCAACACTAAGTATGCAAATTATGCTTAAAAGAACCTAAAACAATGATAATCATGCAAGTATGAATGCAAAACATGCTAAATAATGCCCCTAAAATGTGGTAAAATGCAGACACATCAGTTATTCGCTCTCAATATCTCTTTGCTAATTATTCTAAATGCTTATTCTGTACTACTGAGGTTGTCTTTTTAGGCTTTGTTGTTAGTGCAGATGGAGTTAAAGTAGATGATGAGAAGATCAAAGTAATCAGAGATTGGCCAACACCTAAAAACGTTGGAGAAGTCAGGAGCTTTCATGGATTAGCTGGCTTCTACAGGAGATTTGTCAAGGACTTCAGCACCATTGCAACACCACTAACAAAAGTCATTAAGAAGGACGTTGGATACAGATGGGAAACATCTAAAGAAGAGGCGTTTTCAGCCTTGAAAGAGAAGCTTATCAATTCTCCAATCTTAGTACTTCATGATTTTATGAAAACATTTGAGATTGAATGTGACGCCTCAGGAGTGAGAATTGGTGCTGTTTTGATGCAGGATAGAAAACCAGTAGCTTACTTCAGTGAGAAGCTAAGAGGAGTTGCAATCAACTACCCAACTTACGACAAGGAGTTGTATGCATTGGTTAGAGCACTTCAGACGTGGCAGCATTACTTGTGGCCTAAAGAATTTGTCATTCATACAGATCATGAGTCGTTGAAGCACTTAAAGGGACAGCAAAAGCTCAACAAGAGACATACCAGATGGATGGAGTTCATAGAGACGTTTCCATACATAGTTAAGTACAAGAAAGGTAAGGATAATGTAGTTGCAGATGCATTATCAAGAAGGTACACTCTAGTCTCTACTTTAACTTCTAAGTTGGACGGTTTTGAGCATATTAAAGACATGTATGAGACTGACATTGACTTTGCTGAGAGCTATGGCAAATGTCATAAGTTTGTTGTTGCTAAATTCTTTAAACAGGATGGTTATTTGTTCTACAATAATCGCTTGTGTATACCAAGAGGATCCATCAGAGAGCTGCTAGTTAGAGAGGCGCATGGAGGTGGATTAGCAGGGCATTTTGGAGTTGCAAAGACTCTACTTGGACTGTAGGATCAATTCTATTGGCCAAACATGAAGACATATGTTAATCAGGTTTGCTCTAGGTGTGAAACATGCAAAATGGCTAAGAGTAAGGTACAACCACACGGTTTATACACACCTCTTCCTATTCCTTCTCAGCCCTAGACTCATTTATCTATGGACTTTGTACTTGACTTACCTCGAACCAGAAATGGTAGAGATTCTATCTTTGTGGTTGTTGACATGTTTAACAAGATGGCTCACTTTATAGCTAGCCACAAGACGGATGATGTTGTTTGTGTAGCTAATCTGTTTTTCAGGGAAGTTACGAGATTGCATGGCATGCCTCAGGTGATAGTTTCAGATCGAGATACCAAGTTCTTAGGACATTTCTGGCGCACACTATGGGCTAATCTAGGAACCAGATTGACGTTTTCAACATCATGCCACCCTCAAACTGATGGACAGACATAAGTGGTGAACATAACATTTTCAACACTTCTTAGGACGTTGGTGAAGAGCAACATCAAGTCATGGGAAGAGTGTCTACCTCATGTAGAGTTTGCTTACAATCACGCTAAGCATTCTGCCACTCTCTTTTCTCCATTTGAGATTGTTTATGGCTTTAATCCACAGTCCCCTCTAGACTTGATTTCTATGCTTTTGAGTGTGAAATGTAATGCAGATGGAAAAGCAAAGGTTGAACAAGTTAGAAGAATTCACACCAAAGCCATGGAGAATATAGAGAAGAAGACTGAGCAGTACCAGAAGCACGCCAACAAAGGAAGAAAGGAGCTGATATTTGAAGTAGGATATTTGGTGTGGATTCATCTTAGGAAATATTGATTTCCAGAAGAGAGGAAGAACAAGCTACTGCCACGAGTTGATGGTCCATTTGAAGTCATCAAGAGGATCAACAACAATGCTTACCAGATCGATCTCCAAGGTAAGTATAACATATCAAATTCATTCAATGTTTCTGATTTGCTTCCTTATGTTGCAGATACAGATTTGAGGATAAATCATTTTCAAGAGGGAGAGGATGATATGATCGTGAATGGCACAACGGCTGCAACACCAGAAGTAGAGGGTCAGATTACACATTCCAGAGCTAAGGAGATGGCGAAAGAAGCTCATTCCCTCATTGCAGAAGGAGTTCACGAGTTGGCAGCTGCACAAGTCTTCAACATCTCCATCTTGAAGACTTTTCCTGGTAATGATAACTAGGTAACTTAGGTGAGAAATTTTGTACTCTTTTTCCCATAGAGACTTTTGTCCCAATTGGGTTTTCTCTCATGGTTTTTAATGAGGCAGATGAAATCACTACGGCGAGTTACTTAGGAGTCTTACCATTAGAAGAATAATGTACAAATCAATCTGGTTTTATACTTAGTAGATTTTTAGGTGCACCATTAGGGGACACCTCGTTGTTTTTATTTAAGCGCTTCGTTGTTTTATTTAAGTTTCAAACTACATGTTTTTTTCGGTTTAAAAACTACATGCTGTTCTATTTTAGGGTTGTATTTAAACCCCAAAAATTGCTGTAATTTCTCAGAGTATTATCATTGAAAAAGACTTCTTATTGAGTTTTCCATGCTCTCAAGCCACGGTTCGGGAAATCCTAGAGCCTGAATCTCCTATCACGTTGTGAGTCAAGAGATTCTTCACATAGTTCATCTAATCACAGAAATCTATCCAATTAAATCCCCTTCAATTCGTTTCCATACCAACGCACGTGAATTCATCAATCCATCAGTCATATTGTCTCTCAAAGAGTTTACCATCGTATCTTATAAAACCCTCGATCAATTCCGCTCAAAACTCTTCACCACGTTCCTCACACTCCAATCTATCCGCTGCTCAAGTTTCATTCGATTCCGAGTACTCTAGCCCCGATTTTCAGAGTTTTATCCTAGGGAAGATCACATCAGTTGATCTTGATAAAGTTTATTTGTTGTGTGGTAGAGCTATGATAGACTTTGGTTGACGTTTAGTAGAGTTTGGTGAATGATATATTTAGTATGGTAGACTTTGGCAGATTCTGGTAGAGTATGGTGGACGTAATATTTAGTCTGGTAAAGTATGGTAGATCTAGTATATCTTTCATGTGTTACTTTTTTCTCATTTTTAGGTTCATGTGGTGCACCTTCTCCAAAAACCTTACGATGACATATACCCTCAGTGGCCTGAAGATGCTCGGGATCCCAAAGTTGACAGAATGATCTGAGACATTAGGTGAGACTTTTTGGGCTATCCCGGCTTCTACAAAGAGGAAGGCCAATGAGCTCCAATGTGAGCTCCGTAGTGCAAAGTCAAAGTCGAAGGTGCCAGCGAAGAAGAAGGTTCAAGTTAGTCCAAAGGCAAAAGAGACTTAGGAGTTACAACCTGATATGACTTTGGCCAGATTTTAGAAGGTGGCTAGGGAAAAAAGATAAAGGAAAGTTGGAGAAGAAATGGAGGAAGGAGTTTAAGGCCAAAAAATGAAAGGAGGAGAAGAACATGATGTTAGAAATGCTTCAGTTCATAAAGTAGGTTTTTGACGTGATGGAATTTGATTAAATCAACATATTTGAATGGCATGTAAGACTAGAGGAAAAAGAGTACATTAGGCGTTGGCGGATGAGCGGCTTCGTAAGCTTAAGGAAACCATGTCACAACAGAATTTGATCCATCAAGGCCTCACCTCCTTAAGGTGTTAGAAACAGAACCATCAGATGTGGTAATGGCCTTGGAAGAGCCTAAGAAGTTCTTTGGGGATGAAAGTAAGTCTCGTGGAAATGAGACCCGAGAAAAAGGTGTTGAGGCCTCAACTGGGAAGAAATTGGTACGTAAGAGTGTACTTGATTATGATTGAACTGTATTGAAGACCCAATTATGTTGTATGAATTAGATATGTGTGGTGGGAACTTTGTAAACTATGTGGTAGAGTTTGGTAGACTTTGTTGATAATGTGATATAGACATGAATAATGTTTACTTTATCTTTCTTTGGTGTATTGTTTTGGTGTTTTGTTTTGACTTTGGTAGTTCTTTGACAGAGCTAATGAATATATATAATTTGTAATATAGTTGAGATTGGTGGAGTTAGTTGTATTAACTTTATTACGTTTTCTTTCCATAAGGAAATGATATATGAAGAGCACCCGACCTCACAACCTTTTTCCCTAGCATTAGCACCCTCTGAAAATGTAGAGGTAATTTTGGTAGTTCTTTGGTAGAGCTTGGTTGATTTGTATAATCGTCTTGTAGATCTTTGGTGGAGTTATCGAGTTTGGATGACTTACGACTTAACGTGAATTCTTTTGTAGAAGGAACATATCTTTGAGGAGCATCAAACCTCACAACCTTCCCCAACATTAAAATCCTCTGATAACCTAGAGGTTAGTTTGGTTGATCTTGGTGGATTCTGGAGCTTGGCAGACTAACTATGTTACTTGTTGGATTCCAGAAGGAATAGATTGTTGAGGAGCAGCAAACCTCACAGACTCTTTTCTCAACACTATGACTTCAGGATAATTCAGAGGTAGTTTGGTAGCTCTTAAATTGTTGGTAGAGCTTGATGGATTTTGGTAGTTCTTACATTGTTTCCTTTTTGCTTGCAGAAAGAATGGATGCTTGAGGAGCAAGAAATCTCTTGATCCTAAGTCGCCAACATTGAAAATTGTCAGGAACTTAGAGGTTAGTAGTCAGCTGAAAACTCCAATGTAAACTCCTTCTGTAGATTTGGAGTCAACTCAAGAGAATTCTCAGTTCACCATCATAAGTTTGAATGAAGATAGCGAATATCAAATTTTGGATAAAGCAATCGAGACCGTAAAAGCAATGATTGGATATATATGAAGGACGTGTTGCCCAAAGCATCTACACCATGTACCCTTGCTAGGAACCAGGTAGTTTGTTTGCTAGAATTTGTAGAGTATATAGTTTAGTTTGGTGAATGTAGAGTAAATATGGAATAAGTGTGGTGGACTTTGGTAGAGTATAATGAAGCTAAGAATTAGTGTAGTAGATGTTGGTGGAGTTTGGTGGAGCTAATGATTTGAGTAGTAGACGTTGGTGGAGTTTAGTGGAGCTAATGATTAGAGTTGTAGACGTTGGTGGAGTTTGGTTGAGGTAATACTTAAAGTAATAGATCTTGGTGGAGCTTGGTTGAGGTAATACTTAAAGTAATGGACTTTGGTGGAGTTTGAACAGACTGTGTTAGATCTATGATTTCTCTATCTAACTGATAGAATAACGTTTTGTTTTCAATTCAGAAATCCTAGTTCGAAGGAAGTTCCGGTGTTAAGCGCCTCATTGATGATGACATAGTGCCTAACTCATACAATCTATTCGGGCCAATGTAAAAGTTAAAAGTAAATTGGTTGCGTAACCTTATCACACACAAATTGTAAGTCCTTGATATTCTCTGGTTAAACGTTTTTAATGTACAAATATGTATTATTTTGGTGTTTGCTTTACCAACACTTCCAGGGATAATCGATGGATACCATCAGTCATTTGGCTGAGTTCTATCTCCAGTTGCTGATACCTTGACATTTGTGGCCAAAAGATCAATACGGAGGGTTCATAGATCTAGTAAATTCCTTGAAGTTTGCTTATCTTACTTGGTACACTTTGGTTGTGTTAATATTATGTTACCTTTTTTTGCAACATATGACTAGCGATATGAATATGTTTTGTCGAAGATATATACAGACTCCATCTCCGCATAAGAGTGATATAATATCGTTCCTTAATCCTAATCTATGTCATTTCTGGTGTACGCAGTACCAACCCTTCACGGTAAACCCCTAGAAGTATAAGTTTGAAGATTTTATGCACCAACTGTATTCTGGGAGAGCCCATGTATGGTGTCCAATGAATAAGCATTGGTTTCAAGATGTTGACACATTGTACGTTGCTCATAACATAAAAAATGTCCATTGAGTAGCGATGGAGATCAATTTACTTAAACAGACCATTAAAATTACAATCATGCCATCTCAACTATGTTGTATCAACAATTGATTGCTCAGCTAAGTAATCTTCGTAGGCAACATAATGGTTGAGTTATAATAGATCTTGATAGATTATAGTAGACTATGATGAAATATGGTTGAGTTATGGTAGATCTTGGTAGAGCTTGGTTGGCTTTTATAAAATGTGTTGTTCAGTTATGGTAGAGTTTGGTAGATCTTGGTAGATCCTGGTAGACTATGATGCAATGTCTGATTGAGTTATGGTAGATCTTACTTATAAATGTTGATTATGTTTTTTTATACAATCAGGTCGTACGCGAGGATGGTTTCATATCTGCGTAGGAGCATGCTAGTTTTGGAGATAAAGAAACAAGTTAAGGCGAAGGCTTACACTATCATTAGGGTGAAGACTACCCTAGTGAACCACCAATCTGGTGATTGTGGCTTCTACACGTTAAAGTTTATTGAGTGTTTAGCCTTTGGATACGAATTTAAGCGACTGGATGATAAGTTTGTCCCTTTTATCTGCATGAAATTCGGTGTTGACGTCATGGATGAGCTTCCATTACCATAGACAATTTCATCTACAGATGTGTATCCACATTCAGAGAAAATTGATAAGGAGGCATTGATTACAGCGTTGCAGGGGTTGCATTTGGAGTGGTAGACTCACCTTTTTATTGGTAGATCTTGGTAGAGTTTGTATAAGCAATTACAAAACTCTATTTTGTTAAAAAAATACGCTCAAATGACCAATATTTTATGACGTAGAAAATAGTCATATGAGAGTATATCAAAGTTAATTTCATTTTGTAATAGATGAAATCTGGTAATACATTAACATAACAAAAGTTTGCCTACTTCATAACAAGATTTTAATTGAATAGATTTGGGTTGATATTAGTAGAGTCTGGAAAGAGTTAGATGTAGGTTATGGTTGACCTTACACATAACATGGAATAAAAATTGGTAGATTTACAACATGCGGTAAACAAACCTAACAAGTTCAAGATTGGACGTATGCTCTACATGTTCGAGCATTATGTCATACACCTTTATATCATGAACAAGTCATCACTTTCCTTGGGCGTTTTGCCTTTAATGAGCACTCAAACCAACCTATCAACCGTGATTTCTTTGCCATATGAGGTTGGTTACGTACAACATGAGGTAAACAAACTTTACTAGCCAGCTCTTCAGGTTTTGGAAGTGTTGCATCTCTTAGCATCACACATTTGGTGTACGCATGGTACAAGTAACTAGTATAATAGTAAGGATCTGTGAGCTTGATCTTTGAACACTGTCATACTTCTGCTGCAGCTAAGGCGTGCACACAAGGTATTTTATCCACGTCAAACCTTTTGTAAGAACACATTTTCTCCGTCAAATTAAACAAATGTGAGGAGGCCGAACACGTGAC
The DNA here is from genome assembly GCA_023374145.1 of Lepidium sativum. Classification (NCBI taxonomy): domain Eukaryota; kingdom Viridiplantae; phylum Streptophyta; class Magnoliopsida; order Brassicales; family Brassicaceae; genus Lepidium; species Lepidium sativum. The sequence goes on along the minus strand of JAKUCM010007240.1, from coordinate 19,783 downwards.
AAGAACTTGATGCTCATCAATGTTTTGCACAATTTACTATGTGGCTTCGAGGAGTCTATTCTGCATGGTCAAAAAACAAGAACAATTATGTCTACTAAATTCCACCAAAATCTACTACATAGATATCTAAGATCTTCCAAGCTCTACCAAACACTACTACACAAATATACAAGATCTACTAAACTCCACGAAACTCTACCAAGCCATACCAAGTCGTTGTTGCCGTTCCTTTTGCCCTCTTTTTCGTGAACCACCTTGTTAACGTTTCCCTAATAGAATCTATAAGCTACACAATATGGAAAGTTTGCACTTCAGCAAATGCATGATTGATAGATTTGCTATGTTTTACGTGATGGATTTGTACCTATTCTCTGGGAAATGTGCACAACTCGACAAACGAACATCTGCCCTTAGAAAATACTCATATAGCCTTCAAACTAGTCTCATTATTCGGCCAAAGATCGCATTAAGCTCACCACGCCTATATGCAGTTGCAGCCTTAAACAGCTTAAAGAACTCTCCTCCTATGAAATTGGACAAAATATTTTTCCGTAGATGGTAAGAGCAACCACACCAAAAGCCATAGGGAAAATGTTGAAATTCTTGTCTTGCATTGTTGTCGTGAGAAGAGTCCCTTTATAGTTTCCTTGTAAAAACGTTTTATCCACAATAACAACCTTCCTCATACTTAGAAATCCTCTGATGCTTTCATCGAACTCAAGAAATAGAAACTTGAACCTATCATCTCCATCTACTTCCAACTTGATAAGTGTTCTCGGATTTGCTCTTCTAATCTTACACAAATACGAGGGAAGTTTTTCAAAACTATTCTCTGAAGTTCCTGTGACTAGAGCTCGAGCTTCCCTTAAAGTACGATGTGTCTTCCAATACTTCATCTGTACAAAGTTCACACAAATAGACAAAGTTAAAAGTCAACTAAACTCTACTAAGATATATTAAACTTAACTAAACAAAGCTCAACCAAACTCTACGAAAGTTTACCATGCGTCTATACCAAATTCAACTAAACTCTACCAAAAGTCAACCAAAAGATTACCAAAAGTGTACCAAAGTCTTCTAAAGTCTAGTAAAGTCTACCAAAGTCTAGCACGTGCAAGTTTAGCTATGATAAAATCTACCATGAAGGAATTGTACTTTCAAACCAATATGTTTGTTCATTGATTGAGCAACATTAGCGGGAAGAACAAAAGGCCCGACACCACCAACAAAATTCAAGTATAAATGACCAAGAATATTGGGCGTTGTTTGACATGCCCTAGATGACCTCTCTGTAATTGAGCAAGTGTGTTTTCCATAATATATCTGGATAAAGAAATACAGACTCTCAAGGTCGTGGCGTGAAGCATAGACTCTCCAGGTGCAGTTTGGAACCCAGCATCTCACAACCAATAACATCCTCGATGAAATACGACATCGAATTCAAACCTATGTAAAACAGAATATGTCTTCAACCTTGACTCAAACAGAATTTGTCCAACAGCTAATTGAAGTGACCTAATTTCGATATCTAACTAGTCATCATTAAATGTTGAATCTCTTTTCATAGGAGGAAGATTTTTTCTATCTTCTTATTTTCACTTCCTTTGAACACTTATGAAGTATTCATCATCAGAGCTTGCACCATCTACATCCTTGTAATAGTCGAATCTTATTTTTGCTTCCTCATCATAGTCAACGTGTTCTTCTTCTTGTTTGAAAGTATGCCTAACTCTACCACATATTTGACGTAACTTTACCACATGTTAAATTAACTATGCTAAACATTGAATCAAATTGTTCAAAGGAACACTCACATTTAGGCTCAAATCGTACACATTTTTCCACAAGAACATGAGGTCTCCTTGAAATCTCCACAGAAAGACGAATTCACTCTTTTCAAAAAAATTTGAACATACCCACACAATTGCCTCTCGTTGGTCACAAAGATAAGATGTGTATCTTGTGGTAGTGCATGCATGAGTTTATTTGATATGTAACTTAGTTTTACCATGTAAATCTGTTGATTTAGATTGAAATCTTCATGCACCATCCTCACAAACTCATCATAACGAACATCTTCACTCAATTCCATGATCTTACAACCATGAGAAGTATATACTAGAAAGAACTAGTGATTTTGGTCGAATTTCTAATTCTCACAAACTAAAAAGATTTGATCCATAGATTCAAAACCAAGCAAAAGAAGCTCAAAAGATAAGCAATGAGGTAAAACAACAATAGTGATTTGTGTTTCAATGGTGTTTTGCTGTATTGAGTTAGCGAGAAAGAATGTAGGTGATGCAATAATTAAGGGATAAAATCGTCATTCTACAAACTAGGTTAAATGAGTCATCTCTGCCAAACTCTACCACACTAACATAACTAACTCTACCCAACTCTACCACACAACCAAATAAAACTTTACCACTATATCACACAGTGGACGAGTTCAACAAAATCTACCATATAACTGTCAAACTCTATTGTAATAGCGATGCTAACTTCACCACTCTACCACACTATCAAATAAAACTCTACCAAACTCTATCACACAGTGGACAAGCTCAACCAAACTCTACCATATAACTCAACCAAACTCTACTACACTATTGTTGCTAACTTCACCACACTCTACTATAAAGGATCCAAAGTTTAATAAAATCCACCAAACTTAAAAAGTCTCAAATACTTAATCCCCAACAAAATGACTTCCTAATTACAGTGTGATTGACTTTGGTGGAATTTGGTTGAGTTTACATTGACGTGGTGGCAGATCTACGCAATTGATGCTGACGTGGCACGATTCATTAACAACATTTTCGTTATTACGTTTTTGTTTATACGAACAAAATAATAATTTAAATAATAAATCACATAATCTGTTATTCGAATTATATTATTTACTTAATATTAATAATATTAAAATTATAATTTGTTATTGAGCAAAATTATCCAATCATCATCAAAGTCAAAATTTATTTTGCAATATATCATTTTGATAGTCTTTTTTCTGCAACTTCTATTAATTTTTTTGTCAATTGCAAACTATATTGGACTACAACTAACCGGCCCAATAGCCAAATTCCTACATAATGTAGACAGAAGAAGTCGATCCGTGATTGTGGAAATAAACTATCTTATTTGGACTTCTATTCTATAATTTTATTTTATTTATGTTATTAAACGATTATGCAACTTTATCACGAAACCAATTATTGCTCAGAAAAGAAATAATTTAACATACAAAAAAGTAAAAGAAACAAAAACAAAAAGCATATGCTGTTTTGAGACTTTGACATATAATTTAGAGATTTAAAGCCACTAATTGACATCTCCCTTTCCTTGCATCCAAGGCCACTCTAATTCACAGAGATCAAGAGGTGAGTTTCCGTCGTCATCTTTAATGGTTGTATCAGCTTTCTGCTTAACCAGAAACCAGAAACTCAGCAAGTTCTTCTCTTTCGCAAACAACAGCATAGTGTAGAGAGGTTTGGCCTTCATTGTCCTATACAAAGTTTGGCAGTTAAAGATATACAAGCCAGTAATTGAACGAATGATTTGGTGTTCACATCAAAGTTTTATCTGTTTATTTACTTTAGCATTCACATTAGCGTTCTTTTCAACCAGAGCTTTAGCAACATTAAGGTGGCCTCGGTCTATAGCCCAATGCAGTGGTGTTCGACCTTCACTGTCTGAAATTTCCAAGATGGAGAAACTGTGAGATTTTTCAAAGCAATAACATTGTGGAAAATGATATTAGTAGAGACTATAACCTCTTGCATCTACAGCTATGCCATCTTCTATACATTTCAATAGATTCTCGACTTCTCCTTCTCTTGCAAAAGCGTGTATGGCATCAATCTTCCTGGAACGATGAAACGACAGAGATTAACCGCAAGAATGAAAAGAGAGCTTCAACTGTAATTCTCAGATTTTGTGGAAAAGTTGTTAAACTCTGTAGACAACTGGTATGAACTATGATTCTCTGATCTTCATTAGGCAAAAAAGTATATACAAAAGCTTTGTTTCTTTGATGTAATGTATCAAACCTATGAAGAACTCGAGTAAAATCATCTTGAAAAAAATAAAAGTTCATGTGTAACTGATTACTTAGAAACCTTACAGCTCATTTTTCAGATTCCTCTTCATACACCAATGAGCTAAAAACTGGTCCCATAGGGCCCTGCAGCATCACCACTCTGATTTCTTTTTTTCTGGAAGTTGCCACAAAGCAAACAAGCCAAGAAATCAAGATAGAGATTCAGGGAAGGAAACAATATCATCCATAAACAGTCCAAATATATGAGAGACAAGTACCGAGCCACCCTCTACCCAAGCTGGGTACAGCTGAGTAACGAGGTCAATATACTTCTCCATTGCATCCTCAGGAGGCATAGAACCCAGTTTCTGCCATGCTTGCCTAAAACAAAACAAGTCTCAGTCAATCAAAATACATTCCTAAGATTTAATCTACTCCATAAACCATAAATAATCAATCAATACAACAAAAACATAAGCAATCCTTTTTGACACTATCGCAACAACAAGATGCATACATGATGAAGTAACATGGGCACAGCAAGTTATCAATTTCACAGTCGTAAAATTGGAAACAGTAAAATCAACTTGATGGTTGTGGAGACAAACCACTTGGCACGAGCAGTCATTTTAAGAGCTGATGGTTGTGGAGCAGTACAAGGTCCTTCAGTAGCAATCTTATACAATCCGTAAAGCTGAAGTGCACATCATTTTGATACTTTCTGCGAAAGCCGGTCCGATGCAGCAGCAGCCACAAACGCAGTCGCAGCACTGAATGCTTCGTCAAGCTCTGTACTTTCGACACCTTCCCAATCATCATCGTCATCACCTCTTAAGCTACCTTGTTCCGCCACAAGAGATTCCGTCTCGCCAGCAATTCCGGTTAGCTTTGCGAGTATTCTCATATTCCGATTGGGTCGTGTGGTTGCGAGTGAGGGAAAGATTCTCGTCTTTAAAAGCGACGAGTATAGAGATTAGCTTAGCTAGAAGGTAAGCGAAGATTAAACCAAAGATCGCAGATTGGGCAAGCTGATACCAATCACCCATTATTTCCCCAAAATCGGAAAATCCCAAGAATCAGAGTCAGATTCAAACAGACAGAACCCAAAATCTGAGTTTATAAACCCTAAAAATCAAAGAAGGGTTAGAAGAACGCATCTCCAGATACAAAAATAAGGAACCACCTTTTGGTTCTGTTTTCACCGCTTCACTCGAATAGTTTTTTTACTCTCTTTCTGGGCTTTTCTTTTGTTGAAGACGAAAGAATTGTAATGAATCACAGATAATATTTACATCGATGTCCTTTATTGGCTAATCAAGTTTGTTTTTTTTTACCTTTATGCATTCCACAATTTCGCACAAACGTATACACTGTACAAATGGTCTCTGTAACTATAACCTCTCTAGACTCTAATTTTAATTGAGAGTATTTTAAGAACAGAAATTCACTAACAATAATGATACGTGTTTCACACTTTTAGTAATAATGAATACGAGAAAAACAAAGAGAATTGGAACTATGCATTACCATTCATTAGATATAAACCCAAAAACAGCCATAGAGAAAAACGAAAGGCCTTCAATTCAGAAAGCATACAAAAACAAAGCTATTTAAAGTCCTAACCAAGAAAAAGGTACTTATCAATTATTATTACTTTATGGACGATAATAAACAAAATCAACCTAAGCTTTGCCTTCTTTCCTAAACCATCAAATTCAGTTTATCCTTCTCTCCACGATCCTCCTTTCCTCAGCAACTCTGCCATAATCTCTCTGTCACTCCCTAAAAGAGCTAAAAGTTGCCTTCAGATGAGTCTCTTGATCTCAGCTTGTGATAGTGTTGTGTTTCCTCTGGCTGAGGCCTTGTGGTAGCTTGGCGTCTTGGTCGTCCTCGGTTTTGCTAAGGAATTCATCAACCTGAGCTGCAGCTTGACGTCCTTCTGAGATGGCCCAGACAACCAAAGACTGACCTCTCCTACAGTCACCTGCTGCGAAAACACCTTCCACGTTTGTTGAAAATCGGCCATAATCTGCTTTAAAGTTTGATCTGTTGTCGCATTCGAGTCCTAGTTTCTCGGCAAGTGTCTGTAAAAACAAGAATAAGTCGATGGTTTTTCAATCATTGCCACAAGACCCAAAATAAAAAAGAAGAGGGTAACAACAATGAGAATCACTTACTGGCTCGGGTCCAAGGAAACCCATGGCCAAGAAAACAAGGTCCGCTTCAATTATTTCCTCAGATCCTTCGATTTCCTTGAATTGGAACCGCCCAGATTCATCCTTCTCCCATCTTACTTGCACAATTTCAAGCCCTTTCACGTTTCCATTGTCATCGCCTACGAACCTCTTGGTTAAAACCTCATAGGTTCTTGGATCTTTTCCAAATTTGGTGGTGGCTTCTTGATGTCCATAGTCAATACGGAATACACGAGGCCACTGTATTCACAAAAAATACAAGGAAGCCGATTAAAATCAACTTAAAATTATGGATGCATAAGTTTTGAAGACACCGTAAGGATTGCCTGTAGGAGAACTTGTACAAACCTGTGGCCAAGGGTTTCCAGGAGCTCTCGTTAAAGGTGGCTGCGGGAGAAGCTCTAGGTTTACAACGTTGCTGCATCCATGACGGATAGATGTTCCTATGCAATCTGTTCCCGTATCACCTCCACCAATAACAACAACCTTTTTACCCTTTGCAGAAATGTAATTGCCATCTTGAAGATTGCTATCCAGCAAGCTTTTGGTATTGGCATGAAGAAACTCCATGGCAAAGTGAACACCAGATAGATCACGACCAGGCACTGGAAGATCTCTGCATAAGTACGTTAAGTTTCAGTTAGTTCACTATAATGGTAAGAAAAGTAGAGGAATTTACCATTGCTTTTAAGAAAAGAGTTACCTTGGTTTTGTGGAACCAACAGCAAGAATAATTGCGTCATTCTCCTCCTTAAGTCCATCCAGGGAGTAAGATGGGTCTTTTCCAATATTGGCATTGACCACGAAGTTGATACCTTCTTTGGTCATAAGATCAACCCGCCGCTGAACTATGTCAACTTTGTCAGCCTTCATGTTTGGGACTCCATACATCATAAGCCCCCCAATTCTGTCAGAACGCTCATACACAGTCACGAAGTGACCCATTTTGTTCAGCTGGTCAGCCGCAGCCAGTCCAGCTGGTCCACTACCGATAATAGCAACTTTTTTCCTACAAACCCAATAAGCAGCAGAAGCACGTAAATCCACCAAGTTAAAACTTCAACTACACTACAGTAGAAGACAAAATAGTTTACTAAGAGATTAGACTTAGAAGTATACCCTGTTCTCTTCAGAGGAGGCCTTGGTACCATCCACCCTTCATCGAAGGCTTTATCAATGATAGCACATTCAATGCTTTTGATAGAAACAGGGTTCTCAATTATTCCTAGAACACAAGAACCTTCACATGGTGCAGGGCATACTCGCCCAGTAAACTCTGGGAAGTTGTTTGTCTCAAGTAGACGATTCAAAGCTTCTTGCCATCTATTCTGGTAGACAAGCTCATTGAATTCAGGGATCTTGTTACCAAGGGGACACCCAGAGTTTTCCTGTATTTTCCAAAATATAAATGTTGAGCATTTCATTCAAGCAACACCATATAAACAACAAAATCTGGTCTGAACGGGCTGCAAGTACAAGACTCGGAAAGAACAAAGAGCGCATTTTAATATCAAAGGATATATACCTGGTGACAGAATGGAGTTCCACAGTCCATGCAACGAGCTGACTGAGTTGTAAGGAGCGGTCCAGGTTTCGTTCCCTCCATGACTTCTTTCCAGTCATTAAGACGAACATTGGGATCCCTGTACTTAACTCCTTCACGCTCATAAGCAATGAAACCACGGTGTTTAACAGCATCATCTACCCGAGAAGGTTTCTTTGGAGATTCAACTGCCACTCCGTTTCCTGACAACTCTTTAGAAGAGGCAGCTGCCATGTTCTTCAGCTCTGAAAAGGCGTCTTTCTCCTCGAGCTCTTTTTCTTCCGCCTCATCAGCATCCTCAACAGCATGCTCCAAAGCTTGCTTGGATACCTCTTCGTGCTTCATGGCTGACAAAACACGTTTGTAATCTCTTGGGAAAACCTTGATAAACTTTGGCAGCAAATTCTCGAAGTCTGCAAGAACTTCTTGAGCAAGTTGACTGTCGGTGTGTCGTTGATGCTGTTGGATCATCATTTTGAGCGTCATTTTGTCTTCATCATCTTCAACTTTATCCAGATCAACCAGTTCAAGGTTGCATCTTGTGTGAAACTTTCCATCTACATCAAAGACATAAGCAATACCCCCGCTCATACCAGCAGCAAAGTTTCTACCAGTCTTTCCAAGCACCACAACAGTACCACCAGTCATGTACTCACAACCATGATCACCAACACCTTCCACAACGGCTTTGGCACCAGAATTACGAACAGAGAACCTTTCAGCAGCCATTCCATTGAAGTAAGCTTCACCACTAGTAGCGCCATAAAGTGCTACATTACCAATAACAATATTTTCTTTTGGATCAAAGCTGCTCCCTTTTGGAGGGTAGACAACAACTTTACCACCTGAGAGCCCTTTCCCAACATAGTCGTTGCTATCACCCTCGAGTTCTAGCATAATTCCAGGACATAAGAAAGCTCCAAGACTCTGCCCAGCACTTCCAGTGAACTTGATATGAATTGTATCCTTTGGTAACCCAGCCAAGTGATAACGTTTAGTTACCTCATGGCTCAGCATTGTCCCAACAGCACGGTTAACATTGCAGATAGGAGTTTCAATGTACACCGGAAGAGATTTCTCAAGAGCAGATTTAGACAATGCAATCAGCTCTTGATCCAAAGCCATGTCTAAGCCGTGATCTTGTTTCTGAACACAGTACTGAGCAGCCCCAGGACGAATTTCTGCAGCAGGTCTAAGCAAAAGGGAGAGATCAATGTTCTCCAGCTTATCGTTGTTCTTAACAACCTCCCTGTCAAGTTCAAGCATATCTGCACGACCAATCATCTCAGTCAAAGTTCGGAAACCAAGTCCAGCCATGATTTCCCTAACTTCCTCCGCGAGCATAAAGAAGAAATTAATAACATGTTCAGGCTCCCCAGCAAATTTTTCACGGAGAACTGGATCTTGAGTAGCAATCCCCACAGGGCAGGTGTTCTTATGGCACTTCCTCATCATAATACACCCGAGTGTAATAAGGGGTGCCGTACTAAAACCAAACTCTTCAGCACCAAGAAGCGCAGCAATTGCAACATCCCTGCCAGTTTTCAGCTGGCCATCTGTCTGGAGAACAGTACGGCCACGAAGGTCATTAGCAACAAGGGTTTGGTGCGTCTCAGCTAGACCCAGTTCCCACGGAAGACCAGCATTTTTAATTCCGGTCCAGCGAGATGCACCAGTACCTCCATCATGACCTGCTATCAGAACATGGTCAGCGTGTCCCTTCACCACACCGCTAGCAATAACTCCAACACCAGCTTCTGACACAAGTTTAACACTAATACGAGCTCCAGGATTGGCATTCTACACAAAATAGAAAAATTTACACAAAAATGGAAGAAATGCAAAGGACAATACTTCGAAAGGTAAAAATTGGCAGAAAGAATAGGAACCTTAAGATCATGAATCAGTTGGGCAAGATCCTCAATAGAGTAGATGTCATGATGAGGAGGTGGACTGATAAGCCCCACACCAGCAGTGGAGTTTCTGGTGATAGCAATGTCTCCGATAACTTTGTGGCCAGGTAGCTCTCCACCTTCTCCAGGTTTGGCACCCTGTATGGCATCAGAGAATGTAGTTAGAAACTTTGAAGAATATATAGAATCCCAAAGATGTTCTAAAGGTATGAAAATGAGTAAAGATTAAGTCAATTTATTTCCAAAGGTACCTGAGCCATCTTTATTTGCAGCTCATCAGCATTAGTAAGGTAGTAGCTCGAAACTCCAAATCTTCCACTAGCAATTTGTTTGATGGAACTTCTTTTTGGGTTCCTTGAACCATCTGGAAGAGGCTCCATACGAGACGGCAGTTCCCCTCCCTCACCTTAAGCGAATCATAAAGTTGTGTCTTACAATGTAATTTAGACGAGGAACAAGGTAAACACAAAAATCATAAAAAATAACAAATAATACCTGTATTTGACTTTCCTCCAAGCTTGTTCATGGCCATTGCAAGTGTTGTATGTGCCTCTAGTGATATGGATCCATAACTCATGGCGCCAGTGCAGAACCGCTTGACAATTTCACTGGCAGGCTCTACTTCATCTAATGGAATTTTCACATTTGCTTCTTTGAACTTCATGAGCCCACGCAAATTACTTTGCTTGTTCAATTCATTGATACGCTTAGAGTATTCCCTATACGCGGCCACACTATTAGTCCGTGCTGCTTCTTGTAATTTTGCAATCGCAAGAGGATCATTGAGATGAATTTCTCCATTTTTCCTCCAGTGATAGTTCCCAGGGTTGGAAAGTGCTGAGGCTTCTGCACTTCCAGGTGCATAGCCACGGGCTGGAAAGGCCATCTCATGCAATTGAAGGCCATCTCGTGCAAGCATCTCAAATGTTGCACCTTCCACTCTGCTTGGGGTGCCCGCAAAACACTTCTCAATCACTTCAGAAGAAAGCCCAAGAGCTTCAAATATTTGAGCACCCTTGTATGAGGCCAAGGTAGATATTCCCATTTTGGCAAGAACCTTCATCATTCCATAGTTACTTGCCTTGTAATACTTCTTAACCAGCTCCTCTTTGGAACGGAATTCTCCATTAGATTTAGGTGGTATCTTGCCATCAACCTGCAATCTATAAACGACCTCTACAGCCAAATACGGGCAGATAGCATCAGCACCAAAGCCGACCAGTGTGCAGAAATGATGCACCTCACGTGGTTCAGCAGATTCCACAATTAAGCCAACTTGAGTGCGCGCTAGTGTCTTAACTAGGTGATGATGAACAGCACCAACAGCCAAGAGAGAGCTCACAGCAACATGCATTGCAGAGAAAGCTGAACAGTACAGACATTAAAAAGACAGTAAGAACATGGCAAGAATATAGAAACACACTTAGAGATCCTAGAGACAGAGTTCCTAAGGATGCCAAATGATTACCTCGGTCAGACAAAACCAGTAATGTGTAGCCTTCCTTTATTGCTTCATTCGCTTCAGCACAGAGTCTATCCAAGGTCTCCTCCAACCCTTTTGTACCTCGTTCTTTTGGATAAGTGATATCAAGAACTTTTGTCCGCCAGCCTCTGTAATCCATTTTCTTGACTGCTTCCATCTCTTTAATGGTCAAAAGAGGATTTTTTAGGGAAAGGCGGTGACATTGCTCTTCAGTTGTTTCAGTCAGATCACCTTCTGGACCTATCATGCACTCCATTGAAGTAACAATTTTTTCACGGATAGGATCGATAGGAGGATTTGTTACTTGAGCAAACATTTGCTTGAAGTACTCAAAGCATAATTTCTCTCTGTTTGACATCACAGCAAGAGGAGTATCATTTCCCATGGAACCAAGTGCTTCAGAGCCATCTTTAGCCATGGGAAGCAGGAGCATCTCTAGGGCCTCAACTGTATAACTGTACGCATAGGTCACAAGGAAGCGTGAGAAAAATTACAAAGAAGAAAAGATCAATACACATTAACAAGTATAAAAAATGAATATACCCAAAGGCTTTTAGTGGAGACAATAAACCATGAATGCCCATGCTCTCCATCGAATCATCATCATTAGAGGCCTGTGTTTCGAAGAAAAAGGTTAACCATAGAAAAGGTAACTGGAAGTATTGTCACAGGGTAACAGATATTCATAAGCGACAGTTTACCGGTACAACCCCAGAAATTGAAGGAGCAATCCGCTCGGTCTCCGGAACTGACTCAATGATGTCTCTAAGTTCAATCTTTTGCCTTTTAAGCCACTCACCATATGGCCTTGCCAGTGAATACTGTTGCTTCAAGGCATCGTCATCAACAACAATATGCTTCTCAAAATCGACAAGAAGCATCATACCCGGGTTAAGTCTTCCTTTCCTCATCACATCTTCAGGTGGTACATCCACCACCCCAACTTCACTAGCCATGATAACCCTTCCACTGTGGGTTATGTAGAATCTACCAGGACGAAGTCCATTCCGGTCCAATGTGGCACCCAAGTACCGACCATCAGTAACTGCGATATCAAGGGAGCATTATATCAAAAGACCACCTATAAAAATGGTCGCTAAATTATGTACAATTTTGGAAGAGACAATACATGAAATGAGGGCAGGTCCATCCCATGGCTCCATTAGGGCAGATAGGTATTCATAAAACGCCTTCCTGCTTGGATCAATGTTTTTGTCATTCTGCCATGCTTCAGGGATCATCATCATAACAGCTTCAGGAAGACTTCTGCCAGCTCGGACAAGAAGCTCAAGAACACCATCAAAAGCGCCTAAAAGACAATACAGAAACGTGACCAGGTCCATAAATATCCAAGCAAAGCTAACTTTCGTACAGGCATATGATTGAGATTGAAATTTACCCGAGTCAGAAGAACTAATGTCCACAATAGGTAGAAGCTTCTTCAGCTCCTTCTTTGATAATCCAAGTTCATTGCACTTGAGTAGACCCTCACGTGCCCTCATCCTGTTTGAAAATTAAATTCAAAAAGTCAATAAAATGCAACAGTTGAAATGAATTTGAGTCAGACTTAATCAGTCACTTGCATATGAGACCATTTTAATAAAATAAATCGCTTGCATATATACCAAAAACCCTGGTCAAGCCCAAAAATTTTCTAGCTAAGGCACAAACAGGTTCGTTTAATTACATGAAAGCTCAAATGTATGCTATCTTCGACAACATACCAGTTCACGTTTCCTCTTAGTGTGTTGATCTCCCCGTTGTGGCCCAAAACACGCATCGGCTGAGCACGATCCCAGCTGGGAAAAGTATTGGTAGAGAATCGAGAGTGAACCTAAACAATTGAACACATGAACCATATAGTCAATCTCTAGTTATCAAACATGAAAACGTGCATGTATGCAACTGAAAATTTTACCACGTGATCTTAGACAAAACTTCAACAGCATATAGTGGGGGGTTGGGGGGGGGGGGGGGGGTTGGGGGCAAGTTCTAACGTTGCAGAATTGCTAACTACCTTAGCCAACAGAATTTTAGTCTTATTACCAGATTGTGATCATTAAACCTAAGATGACACTGATCATACATATCAAGGCAACGAGTTTCTGGACTCACTTGACGTTTTTGATTTACCAACTTACCAGCATCCAAATTAAAAAAACTTATCAAGGGTTGGAGGAACTTAAGAGATCATTCAAACTTCAATGCCTCAGAAGTCATTCCTCAACCTCGCATCTCCTTGGTTAACCTCGTTGGTTCCCATGCTGTTTGTGGAGCATGGAGTCAGCATAAAAAAAGAGATAGTGAATAGAAAATATATTTACCAATGCCATGTAGCTCGTAAACCTTTCACTCCCAAGATCCGCGTAATAATAGTCCTTCAGCTGATCAGGTTTCAGTTGTCCTTTGTAGACAATAGTCCTGAACAATGAAACATAATTCGTTAGCTTATAAATTTTTGGCGCTTGAAACAAACATGTAATTCTTAACTGAAGTAACTACATACCTAGAGGACAAAGAACAAATGTAGAAGTCCTTCATCGCACCATGTTGAAGGTTCAATGCAGCCCGGATAGCAACCATGGAAACCCTTCTAAGGATATACATCTGCCAACAGAATGGTATCATTCACATCATCTCTCCGAGAACAATTCATTAAATGTAAGTGATAATGAATGGATTGCATTACAAAAACTGTAAACATGTACCTGTTGCTCAAGATCGGCTTTTGATTTAGATGTTGGAGTAAGGAAAACTTGCTCGATAACAGGCTCAGTCTGCAAAGCAGACTTTCCCAACCCAGAATTATCTGCAGGAACAGGTCTCCATCCAAGAACTGAATGCCCAAGTGATTCAGCAACCTGCACGCACAAAAGAAAAGAAACTTACCCATCAGACACCTAGAAAATTGTCATAAATTACTTGTAAGAGTTTAAGAAAATTTGTCGAATTTACCTTAGTGAAAACATTTTTGCTTTCCTCCCTACGGCTCTCAACTGTTGGTAAGAAAAACATTCCAACAGCATACTTCCCAGCAGGAGGTAGAACAAAGCCAAGCTCTCTGGCAGCCTGCAAAAATAAAAACATCAATCACGATCACAAATTTCAACTTAATATATTAAACACACAACCAAACAAATAGATTGAAAATTCGTGTCACGTGCTTCAATAGATACAAACCAAATCACCTGATGTTTGCATGGATGATGAATTAAGACAGAGATTAAGGAACAAACCTCTGCATAGAAATCATGAGGCAGACCGACGAGAATTCCAGCTCCATCACCAGTGTTGCTTTCACAACCACAAGCTCCTCTATGAGTCATCCGAATCAACATCTCCAACGAATCAGTAACCTAAAATCAGCAACATATATTATCAATCACATCAAACGAAAGATTAATTAATTCACATGAGAGAGACAACTATAACAATACCGTTTTGCGGCTGGTCTCGCCAGACAACTCAGCAACGAAACCGACTCCACAAGAGTCTTTATCAAAAGAAGGATCGTAGAGACCAAGAGGCTTCTCCGGAACAGCAGAGAACGATGACCGTACAACCGATCGGAGCTTCGGAGACCTTCCAGGACCGTCCGATCTCCAAAACTGGAGCGTCTCGGATCCGGATCTCTTAATCCGGGTCCCCATAAATGGACTCACAGAAGCGGACGGTTTCTTTAGGGAGCATCGGGCTAGACACGTCCTTCTACGGCTGCCGACGGTCAATTGGGATGCAACAACGCCGGTAGAATTATTCACTGGCAATTGATTGCTTCGAAACTGCAGAACAACGGAGCTAGAAGAAGCTGCCGACATTTTTTTTCACAGAGAATCAACAGTTTCTATGGTTGATTTTACCAGATTTGTTTTCTATTTTAGAGAGAAAAGCGAGAATATCTCTGATATATATTAGCAAAGACAAAATCCACCGAAAAACCCGACTACTTCGAGATATTATCTTTATGAACAGAAAAAAAGATGTTCCAGGCGAAAGAAAAAGAGCGTGCGGCGGCACGAGGCGGCGGAGCAAAGCGGCAGATGGTAGGTGGCGGCTAGGAAGAGTTTGTGAGAGTTTATACGTTCTCAGGAGGCGAGTAGTTTATATTTATAGAAAAGAGAGACCTCTGGGTCTGCTTTATTAGAGAGAGAAAACTTTTTTTATATCAATTCTTTCCTTTTCCTTATAATTTTTCTAAAGCCGGCAGATTTTTTAATTTATTTGTATATTTTACTACTAGCGTCATAACTAAATTGATTTTCCTATTGGTAAATATTAAAAATTAAATTTTTTATTTACAATAATAGAAACATGATTTAAAAATTACTAAACTAATTGCAAATGGCTCTTACCCTAGTGGCAGACGGTAAGTCTACATAAGACAGTTCATCTGCATAACCAAAAATAAAGTTTTCCCGCCTACATTATGTAGGAATTTGGCTATTGGGCCAGCCAGTTGTAGTCCAATATAATTTACCGTTGACAAAAAATACAAAAAAAAACTAATTAACAAAAAATTATTATTTGCCGTTGATAAAAAAATTAACAAAAAATAACATTTTGGTAACAACAAAAAAATATTGACACGGGATAAAAATAAAAATTGTTTAGGAAAACAAAATAATTCACTTACCATTTACTTCTATAACTAGGATTATACTGTTGATTTGATTGTTTCTTTCAATCCATATTTATTTGGTTTTTAAACTATATTGATATTTTGGAATATTATTTTAGAGGCCCAAAAACCTAAACCAAATCCACCATAATAAGAAAAATCAAACCCATAGTGAACTAAGCAAAATACTCTAATGAGACCTAAATCTGTGTAATTGAAAAACTCAACCCAAACAGGAACCAATTTTTTTTTTTTTTTCATTCCTTAGGGTTTGCTCGAATGTGGTGAGGGATTGCCATGATCGATGATTGCGCAAATGGCTCTTAGCCTAGTGGCAGGCGGTAAGTCCACATAAGACAGCTCATTTGCACAACCAGGGATCGAGTCCCCCCCGCCTACATTATGTAGGAATTTGGCTATTGGGTCAGCCAGTTGTGGCCCAACATAATTTGTCGTTGACAAAAAAAATAAAAAACAGGAACCAATTCAAAAATCAATTTTAATTTTTCTATTAAATCTTTTTTATTTTAAATTTTTATATAAAAAATTTTGAATTCGAACTTAATCTACTCTATCCAAAAAATGAAAGTATATGAATATTTCTTAAACAAAAATAACCAAACTACCAAATTAAATGAACCGAATGCGACAAAATACCAAAATGTATCATAAATTTATGTACCAAAATAATCGAATCCAAACTCAAACTAATCGAATCAATAACGAGATTGTAACCAATATATTTTATTAAATTTTAGTTTTTCAGAATTTTTCTTTTCTATTAAATCTTTATCAAACTCAAATTTTTATATAAAAATCTATAACAAAATTACCTTAAAGTTATTTTCAAAAGTGGTTATAAACCTTAATTTAATTTAATTTTAAAGTTTATAACACGTCTAAAATAAAAGTGTTTCCTATTTTGACATGTATTAGAACATATCGATCTATATTGTTGACGAAACAAAAATTTATTTCGATAATTTTTCTATCATAATTTAATTTCAATTACACAAGTAACTCGTGTAATCTTTAGAAATTCGTTTAAAGTTTGGTTTACCGCTAAAGTTTTACTGATTCAATCAATTAACAAACAACAAAAGTTAGAAAATATGGCGGACAACAATATTTAATTTTAAATTTGTATAATATTTATCTACATAATATTTTGATTTTTTTAAGAAAATTAAGAAAGAAATATTTCTTCTTATTAAATTACTTGTTTTTTTTTTTTTTTTTTTTGCCGAGGACAGGTGGCCCAGTGGTGTTGTCACTTTACAAATTCTCAAGGCACCAGGGATCGAACCCCCTACCTGCAGAGTAGGAGTGAGATTTAAAAAGCCAGTAGGCTAGTTGACAAAAAAAAAAAATTACTTGTTTTGAAATTGTATTATGCATCTTATTATCCATTTGACTTTTTGTGTAAATTTTCCGTATAAGCAGGTTTATATATTTTTCACCAATTATTATTATTACTTAGATATATTATACAATGGTTTAATGTTTATGTAAATATCGGCATGGTATCATTATTATGTAGTTCACATAATATACGTATAAAAAATCAACTTAGCTGAATATATACAGGTAACTTTTCTTTTTTGATAAAAAGATTCTAAAGTTATTGATCAGAAAACATCTAAATAATTCATGTAATTTGTTTTTTTTTGTTATTGATCATATAATCTGTTGTTAAACAAAATAATTCATGCTACTAATTTAACCTTAAAATATTTTGTCAGAGAATCTTAACAGACTTTTTCTTCTTCTTAAGAATCTTAACAAAAACATGCATATATATAAGAAAGAAAGCAAAAACAGAGAGAAAGAGAGATATACGATTTATAGGGAAAAAAAAATTCAAATCCTCAATAATTAAAATGATGTACTATTATTTTATAATTGGATAATTGAGATATATATATATATATTTTTATATATGCGGGGATGAGTACTGAAAGCTGCCTGTATATGTGTATGTGGCACGAGAAAACCGGTAAGTGTGGGTTCCACCGTAGACGATTACACCCCTCGACGGCTACTTAGTCTAGTTCTTTAGGGTTTTGATTAGTCTTAATTAAATTATTAATCGGCTACGAGCCTCCGCAAATTCACTATTAAACAAAATAGAATCAAAGGGTGGGGTAAATACTAGACACCTGGTTTTTTCCCAGGTAAAAGTGTAAATATTATAAACTAGTAAATTAGTGAGAGAGTAATTTACAATTACTAGGTTGATTAGTTCATAGTCAAAGGTTTGGTTTCAACTGCAAAATTGGTAACGGAAACTGAATCATTGGACAGTCGACACGTAGTGTGACGCGACTGCTAACAAATCATTAGTTAAAATTTAAAATTTAAACAGCACCAAGTTTATATACTTTATTTCAGTATGCGGCCAACCGTAATAATTCAATACATAAAATTAAAGAATATTATTACGACATTTTACATAACCTCATTTTTTGTATGATAAAGACATTACAAATTTTATTGGTAACACCATTTAAAACTATAGTATTGAAAAATGAACAGTTAAATTAAAGAGCGCTAAAAAACAACCATTTGAAAATAACAGTTAGCAAAAAAGTTTTCAAATAAAGATTATTTGAAAATTAGTGTTGATTGGTAACACTACATTAGTTAAATAGTGTAATGAAATAAAAGTTAGTAAATAAAAATTAATTTTGAATATTTATTCTAAAAAGTAAGTAATAATTTTATAAAAATAAATATATAGACTACATTTAAAATGATATTTTATATTAGCAAATGATGACTGTTTAAAATATAAACGAATGAATTTTTTAAAACCATAATATGAATTATATTTTTTTTTTTGAATTTACTAACAATGGTCATTTTCTAAACGAGCGTAAAACGAAATTATTTAAATAAGTCCATTAGTCTTTTTTTAAACTGTTGTTTGCAAATATCGTTTTAATGTAGCAAAATCGTTTGCAAACAATCTTTTTCATGTAAACAATTCAGAGTCTATATAATACATTACATTCAAATATGAGTCAGTGAATAAAAAAAAGTTTGACTAATTTCAATTCGTAAATATTTCGTATAAGAAATCTTAATATAGCGAGTCACTAATATTATGAATATTGACTACGTATAATGTGCAAAATAGATTTTTTTTTGGCAACAGTGATTTTAATATTTTCAACTGTTATTTATGTCGTCTCAAATCAAATTCATGTATAAATTTATTCTAAATTCATGTATAAATTTATTTGATATATGTGGATGTTACACGCCATTATCATATAATGAAAACCTGATAAACAATACAAGGTGAAGTATATGTTTAACAAAAAAAATCTTTATATTAATTCTGCCACCAACCACATGTTAATAAAATGTTTAGTTAGGTTTCTAAAGTATATAAATATGGATGTTTACATGAGATCCTTTAATCATTAACATTATTAGCATTTTTTGTGTGTTAAAGCATTATTAGCAAATTTTTAAGGGAATAGTTCGCATATAAAAATCGGTTGCCATGTGAAAATGTATCATCAACAAAAAATAAATTATATAAATTAATGGGGTTATGATATAATTCACGGGTTCATGCTAATATACTTTCAAATTTTTCTATCAACGTTATGACGGCATGGACAATGTTTCATCCATTAAAATATAAATGATACTATATTGTCACACTATATATAAAATTTTAATAACAGAAGTTTATAGTGTAAGATTCATGGAAAGTAGAAACCAAAAATTCTCACAAATGGACGTAAATAAAATATGATAATCCTTTATATATATTAAAAGAAAGTCTTTTTGGGCACATGTCATTCTCACAAGTTTATGGTCGATTTTTTATTTATTTAATTCAATTGATTTAATACATTCCACTATACTTCTACTACCATACACTATATTCCGAAAATCCACTTATATACATTTTAAACTTCTTTATTTTTTATTTTCGATTCATTTTTGTAATTAATTATTTTTCTTATGTTTTATTT